>JAQFZC010001129.1:0-34078 GCA_034695205.1 Dicyrtoma fusca
CTTTTAAGTCGCTTAAAAGTGTCAAAATTCTTGTTTTTAGCCGGTTTATTCCAACTAAATTCAGAGTAGTAAAACGGTTAGTTTGAACAATACGCGGGTCCCTATTAATACGCGGGTCTCTAATTGTACTCGGGGGTCCGAGGGGCTGAATGGAATAGTGCGCGGGCGTTCTATTTGAGAACTTACGGTAGGTATTTTGTAGATTTTACTACTTATCGTCGGAGTACACTGTAGACTCGTACATATTATTGTTACAGATAGCGTAATATCCTCTACGAAAATTAATTGGAACCCATCATTATGCCGAAAAATGAATCTATGCAGGAATTTACAGTATTTATAGGAAAGTAAGCATTGAAGTTATTCTTCCCGTTACCTATACCAAAGCTCTTCCGCAATTCCAGCTTGGTTGCAATAATGTCTACATGCATCGCTATAATGTTGAGCACCTCTTTCCTTATTGTAGTTGCCCCTGAAACGGCTGAAACCATTATTATTTCCATAAAGTCGGCACATTTACTTTCACTAATGAAGGAGTGCAAACGAAAATATTTCATTACAAAAGTGGACGTCCAATTCGTTTCAAAAGGGTGCGGTGCGGTAGAGTGAAATATGCTTTCAAAAACCCTTCATACAGCCATTTGACAAAATAATCCCAATGAATGGCTACGTCCATTAAGCGAAGCTTGTGTGATCCTAAACAGACATAATTTTGATGAGTCAAGCACATTGCATTGGCATAGAACCAATAGTAATTACTCCAAGTATCAATTTATTAGAGCTTTTTTTTAATTACTGATTTTATTCGGAAATTGTACAACTGTCAAAGTACAAATGATCGCAAATTAAGCCATGCTAAACCAATGTTTTTAGCATTGCATGCAAATCATACCAGTCAAAGTGTCAACATTTCAATTTTCAAGTTGGTCGCTTTCAGTAACATCCCTGAATAGCCAAAATTAGAATAGGCATTGAATTTATTAATCAAAATGATAATAATAAATTTTTCATTTACTAAAGCTTTTTTATTTTGGTTGATTTTTGTTGTCCTTTTACCTTTTGCAGCACAGTTAAACCAAGCAAAAAGGAATGAATTTATCAATAATTCCTCCAATCAAATTATCCACGTTTGACTTCTTTCAGCTGCAAGTGAGTACCATTGTACCTAAATACTAGTTATTTTTAAAATGCTTATTCGTTTTCCTATAATATTGATAGTAGGCCAACATAGGCTCGGAATGCTATACATAAAGCAACTTGCTTACCGTACGCAAATTATTATCGTAGAAAAGAAATTAAAAAATATAGGTTACGTTTTCATGGTCGATTTAGCGCATCTAATTGAGTATTTTATGCTGCTTATGATTGCAATAAAAATGTAAATTTTTTGATGTTTACCATACGCACATTTTAGTTGAATGCGACAAATACTAAAAACTAGTATAGTCCCAATTTTATTGCATTGCCATTGCTATACTATGCTGATCTCTTGAATTGAAAATGGTGACTTTAGTTGCCTTTTATTTTCCGTGAAATCTGTAAATTGTAACCTGATTTTTTTTATCTGGTTTCTTTCTAGCGATTTGAATTTTAAATTTGTGGATCCTCTAATTGTTTTACGATCTTACAATACTTTTCCCCTTTCCGCACAACTCCTTCATATCACTCCTTCATTGCCTGTATCCCATTCAAAAAATTGGTAATAAGTAGGTGCCGTGCAAACTGCACACGGTGCTACTGAAACAAATTACTGTTAGACAAGTCGATGTGCATTCCTACATAGGTATGCTACTACACCAAACTATAATTGCATATTACAGCTAAAAGCAACATGCAAATATACTGACGGCGGGTATGATTCTGATCAGGTTCATAATTATTGGTAAATCTACAGGAGTGGCTATGATAAAGACCGTAAAGAGCTGAGTAATGCCTATAGTGAATCTATCTGGCATCCTAAACCTCGTTATTACATGATCTGAATTTTTAATCTTAAGGATTTTGATTTTACAAAGTAATAAATATGTACACAAAATATCAGTATGCGAGCGAATGCATCTGTTTCTGTCCTTGATTACCTATGGTCCTCATTATATACTTGTTTATTAGGCAACACATTTGAACACATACATAATTGAAGATATGTATATACGGAGTGACTGTATACTGATACTGATATTAGTCACAATTGCCTATTTATCGTCAGTTGAGTTTAGGTTTAGTTTCATACGAATGGGCATCTTCATCCTTTTTGGCATTCCGTGCTCAACTTTTCGATAATTCAAGTTCCTGCAATTCAACTAATGACCAACCCCACGTCTTAAGTGTATACCTACCATTCTGTCCTAGCTGTCGGTAGCGGTATAGCATCTGTCCTTCATAAAAGATGATCTTGTCTTCATTCCAAATACGTGGACACACTTAGTAGACAGCAGACGCATACATACATATCTTAATTTGCAGCGATGATAAATTTAATTCATTTTACAATTTTTATACGAAAGAGTGAGTCGTACCTGCTACAATAATAAAATATGCCTCGAAATGGTCGCGTCCAAGTATGTATGTATAGTATACACATCCCTAATCAAAAGTAACCATATAGTAATAGTAATTACAGCGATAAAAATTTATAATATACATACTAATATAATTATCCAAATCAAGAACAGTCTAAAAACGGAAGTCAAAAACTAATGAAGTAAATCCCGTTTCATCTTTTCTTTCATTCAGATTCAGAAATTAAAAATTTACTTTATGCTATACTTATATGCAGCGAGCATTTTACATATTTAGTATACAAAGAGCTTGCGTTATGACGTTCGGCAAGTACAACATTCCATGTTGGGATGCAAGTAAGTTCAATTCCCAGAAGGCATTTAATTTGTAAAAATGCCGACTGTAATGCCCTAGATGTACATTTTACATAAAGGTAATCTTTAAACTAGACACCCAAACAATAGTTCAGTTGGAATGAATTAGACGTAGACAGTGTGTTAGTTTTACTATGCAGGATCAGCAACCGATTTTTTCAAAGTGAGCAGCATAAAATAAATATAATGTCTTTAGTATACGCAATTCTTTACAAAACCTATTTTAATTTAAAGGAACAAAATACTATTTAAAAACATCTCTCTCCGACCCAAGTACAACGATGGCATTAAGATCAACGTGCACGAAATTTTTTAAAGGAAAAGCAGGACCAATTTAGTAACGCTGATCTTGAAAAATAACAAAAGTTTATTATACCAAAAGAAATGTTTATATTTTATTAAAACACAAAATAACTTAAAGCATTTACAGGATAACTGTTTTAATACACTTTTTAAAAACATTCTTTTAAAACCAAAAGGCGTAAACAAGATTGTTGTGCCAGTTTCAGGGCGTAAACAGTATAATGGACAAAAATAGGTGTTTAAATAATAAAAAAAAGTGCTGCGTATGTTTTGATTCTTTTTGATTTTTATCATTAACAGGGATACAAATAAGCATGTAGCCTAGCTAGTAAATGTTATAACAATCGCCAATCGCGTAACCCTCCCATACTAACACTAAGCTAAATATAGGCATTTTTATTGCTTTTAAGTTTAACGCATGTAGCCATAGTACAGTGTAAAGTTCCATCACGGTAATTCTTGATGACCATATAATCTTTTTTCCATCTTTTATCATAATAAACTTAACTTCGTTACAGTAACATTTTGAAACTAAAGCCTCGCATGTGTCTTCCCTACATCGAAGTGATAAGTTTGAAGTTGTAATGGTCAACAGTGCAATTCAAAAACTAAGAGATTAGCAAGATTTCGTTTGAATCACATGTCATCATTTTTTTCTTACACAATGAGACACCCTACCACTACATTGCATTGGGGCACCATAGTCACGTATGTACTCATGAAATCAAGGGCAAGGTAAGGCAAGGTAATGATCATCAAAATGTAAAAGTCTCTTGGCTTTGTGTCTGCACAAGCTACGACGTTGCTGCTGCTGCTGATTCTGATTCTTGAGACCGACCGATCATGATCATATCAGATAGAAGATGTAGGTCATAATTTCATTCACCAAATAACAAGGAATCTGAACCGACAACTTTTAGCTGGTTCAGTAACTCATATGTTCATCTTCATGTGTAGTTTTGTCAAATATAGCCAAGCATATGACTTAACACTAGCACACGGACAGTCTATATACACATGCACAAAAGTCCAACATTAAACGAAACCACCTCAGCTTCCCTTACCTATATACCTAATGATTTGTGCCCACTGCCATCATCAGCATCATCATAATCATACATGCATATAGGACAAGTTCAAATTGCCCTTTCAAAGCACCCAAATATTTTTCTTATTTTCTTTGACTTCTTACCACCTTTCATCATGTCTTACTTAATTCAAAATCTTAAATACCTACATACTAAAACTTCCTGCACTACACTCCAAGCAAACATTCCCACCTCCCATACAATAAAATAAATACAATACCAAACAGATACAGTCCATTACTACACACACTGCGGGTGTTATAACCTCAATTTGAAAATTAATTTGCGTAACCCATAAAATAAGAAAAACTATGGTGTTTAGGACTTTTTGTGCCAGCTTCACACTTTAAATAACGTGGGAATTAATAAAAAAAAAACAAATACGAAAAATGTATTTGTTCGCCGTTTATGCAAAATTTATAAAAATCGCTTTTAAATTTGCTGGTCAGATTGTAATTGTCAACTGTAGCAAATTAGAGACGGGAATGCCACAAGAATGAAAAAGGTGTTTTTAGCCGAAGCATAACGTACACATGTATTATTTATACTTAATACATAATAAAAACGTATTTGTATCAACTCTGTTTCAAAGTCACTGTATTAAACTAAGTGTGACGGCCAAGCGGAAAAAAACTTTCAGTCTTTAATCAAGTTTTAAAATAATGCACACCGTATTAAAAGGGAACATTTCTAAAACGAGCACCTAAATATTTTTAAAAACAGAAAATATCGGAACTCTTTAAAAATTTAAGCCAGCAGCGTTTCAATCTTGTACTGTACGTGATACACAACTTTTCACAGCAAGCAGGCAATAAAAAAACGGGATTTTCAGCTCTCGAGCAAGTTTTATTTTTGAACTTACTTAGAAAGTAATATGTACTTGAACTTCAAATATCTTAAAATATCAACAATTTTCCACAGGAAAGAGGAAACTTGAAGTTCTTAAACTTACTTACTTAAATCCATGTTACATTCTTACAAAAGAGGATTTTCAAGTTTTTAGGAAATAAATCTTCAATCCATTCAAAATCTTAAAAGTGAAACACTTTTGGATTGAAGGAAGCTATCGTGTATCACTTCACACTTTTAAAAACCTAGCACTTGGATATGTCAATTAATATTCTTTCATCACCATTAATTACATATACCAATAAATTAGACCCTT
Source organism: Dicyrtoma fusca (assembly GCA_034695205.1). Lineage (NCBI taxonomy): Eukaryota > Metazoa > Arthropoda > Collembola > Symphypleona > Dicyrtomidae > Dicyrtoma > Dicyrtoma fusca. The sequence goes on from JAQFZC010001129.1 coordinate 5,430, forward strand.
TTTATTTAGGTTTTGTAATTGAGTAAGTCTACTTGATTAATTAATCTCAATCTGCCATAGGTTGAGACTCGTGGACGTCATCTTCACCCAGCATTCCATTCCATCTCGAGCCGCATCCCCAAAAACAGATCAGCGCGCACCTGCCTGTAAAATTGAGCACACTACTTTCAGTGATTATACAAAACATTACTGAGTATTATGGCTAAGACAGGATTTACGATAGCGAAAAGTAAGTACAAATAGTTGAAGGTATACAAACTTGTGGTCTTTCTATATCTTAGGTCCACAAAAACAAGACAAGAACGCCTACCGAAATGAATCGTCTTTATATCTACAACAAAAGCCAAAGACAAATTAAAACAAAATAATACACAATGTGAAAAGTATGCTGTTTTTTTATCAAAAGTACTTTTAACTATCCATATATTACTGATCTATAGGTATATCGAAGGCATTTGTTTGATGTTAGGAACACACCTTGGTAGACTTGATACATATTTTATTTCTTCAAGCTTTTGCTTTTGTAACGCTTAACGCTGCCTGCTTTTACGACCAAGTTTGATTCCACACAACATACATACGAGTACTTGAGAAGCAATTAGGTCTTGGCGAATTGCTCTTCATTATTCTGTAGCAAATGTATCATCAAATGATAAGTAGTGAAAAAGAAAAAAAAGTAAGCTAAAAAAAATTCGTTACCATTTCATAAATCATGTAATGAGTGTTCACTAACTTCGCACAGCGTGATCTAGTAGGTAGTACTATACACAATATAATGTTATTACACTTTTTAACTTTAAGGATAATAGTAACCGCCGCAGTCGCACCACAACCCTATCTATTCACTATAGGGACTCATAGGTCAAGATGTAATTATATACTGTAAATATACCATCATCTGCCATCATCGCATCGCTTTGAATTGAATCCCTTGGTTGATGGTTGGTTTGGTTACACACCAGTTTTGTGAATACTAAGGAGAAGAATAAAAAAAAATGAATCAACTATTTTCATAATGAAACCAAGAGACAAGGGAATACCAGTACAAGCTACAAGACGAGACACAGACCAACGAGCTGAAAAGATGTATCTGTAGTTCTGTTAAAGGCACGTAGAAGATTTCTCTGCAAATCTGAGTAGGTATACATCGTAACAATACTAACAATGTACAGGGAATCCAAATGTTATGAATCAAAAAGGTTGACCACCTTGTTCATGGTAAGTGCCAAAAGCCAAGATATCTGTAAAGTCAAAGTCAAAATGACGGAATATAGTTATAATTTCTTTAGTTGAGAGTTGGGGGATATATATTTTGTTGGAGAGTCAACTTTTATATAGTTTGATGATTCCTATACATGAACATACCTGGTTTGCCACAAGTTGAAGTCGAAGTTGTTGCAGTTGCTGATGCTGCTGCTCTGCTGACACAGAAACCAGCCAGTTTCTTTACACCTTTTTCTTCATCCGGTCTCCCCAAAGAAGTTCTTCTTGAGTCTTGAGCAGCCGCATCGGCATCCACACACACTTTTTATTCAGACACGCATTTATTTTGCTGTAGAAAAACTCTCCTTCTACTTCTTCGTCCACGAACAACTACCTAACATCATTTCAGTAGGAGAGACGTCTTTGACAATCCACAATCGAGGAGATCAAACCAAAATCAACATTAAGATCAACCTGTTGTATGTCGTATCTGGTCTGGTCTGTGCTTCTGGTCCAACTTTACGTCATTTAGTTTTTGGCTCTTCCACTGACAACTGGTCACTGGTAGCACGGATCGCTCGTGTGCCTATACAGCAACGAAAAATACATACAGTTTTAAAGTCGTTGCATTTCCCATTGAATTGAATTATTTTGTAAGTCACAAAAAGTGTTCATAATTTCAAAAAATTTTATACAGTATTTTTGTCAGTCAACAGTTGACAGTCTTGGGTCATCAGTGTAGTCAAATTTGAATTAACTCAAGAAATTTTGAGAAATTATAACAAAAATATTGAGCACACTACTTACCAAGTTTTGAAGCTTAAAATGACGAGCGTTGACGGTTGACGGTTGAAGCTTGTTATCCTATTGACCTTGTTGTATAGTTTAGTTTGAGTTTTGATGTTGCGTATATCCTATAGTGATAGTGAATGTTGTGCTAAAATATTATTTGCTACCGTCAAAAAATTGTTTATTGCTGTCAAATACATAATTTATTGATTTTTTGGTGATTTCCTTATCCAGTGCTATTCTTCACCACTAGTGCCCGAGTCCTTATGCATACGTAAACAGGATACCGGTTGATTCCGTCATTTGCAAATTATTGCAAGATTTCAAGTGATTCTTTACAAAATTAAGGTAAGACAAACACGGTCAACGGGGCAGTCACCAGTGACAGCTGATTTATTACCAAATCTCTTAAATGACAGCTAATTTAACAGATTAAGTAGAACCATTAATAGTTGGTTGCTATTTAATGTAAAGCAAAAGAAACAAACTAACAACTATGTACATCTTTTTTATTCTAATGTTAATTCCTTAATTCGTAAAAAGCCCTCCGTCATCCATGTTGCTTGATTTTGACTTTTACTCATGACTGAAAAACGTGCAACGTTTGTCAGTGTGTGAAAGCGAACGCTATTCGTCATCCGGCCAGAAGAGGAAATTAAAAATGATAATAATAACTCGTAATTACAGTAAGTCAGTATACAATCCCACCCAGTTCGTTGACTAGAGACTGAGAGTGAGATTCTGCAGGTGCTCTGCGGTAATAATGAACTGTTAGTAACTGTAGTAAACTAACAGTTGATAGAACAGGCATAAATTATAAGGTAAGAGCAGTAGATGTAATTAACGCCCTTTCATTTTTTTTATTTCCCTAGAAAAAATGATTTGGAGAAGCCGCTACGGTCTTTTATTTGTGTTCCTTCTCATTGGGACAAGTCATGGAAGAAAGCCCTTAGAAAACAATAAAGATAATAATAATAATGAGACTCCAGAGAGTAGTGTGGCTGAGGACAAGAAAGTTTCAGCCTCCATCAGTCATCTGCTAAGATCCTTAGCCGCTCCAGAATCAGAGTCAGAGTCGACCAAAACTAGACCAGTGCAAATCATTACAAAGCATGGCATCCTCTCAGCAAGGGGTCAGAGTGCCCGGAAATTATTTTTTGGAGACCAAGATCCCCTCTCATCCTCCGGAGTGGCGGCGGGAGTTCCAGCCCCTGTCATGGTATCATCTCAAACCATCCGAATCAGTGGTGGGAGTGGTTCCAATGGAACCGGCGGGAATAAACGGGCCCGAAGTTTGTTCGCATCCGCCCAAACATCCACGGTGGATAAGGACGGCGTGAAGACAATCGAAGGAGTCCGAGTTCCCGATGACGAGCATGATAAGTTCCACACATGGAGGAATGCTCGTGTCATCAAGAATTTCCTCGTTGAGAACGGGCGACCAGCGAATCCTCATAAGAAGAGACAGATTGTCATTCAGGATACAAGACCGTACTTGACTGCAACGCCTGCAACCTACACTTATGCTGATGCATCTTCTCTGGCTCAAGCTGCTCAAGGACAAACTCTGTACTATGCGACCCAGTCACAGCCACAACAATCCTCAGCAGGAGCAACTTCCCAAGATATCACTTCGGCATTGTATGCAGCCGCTGCGGCTGCTCAACAACAAACGCCACAACAACAAGTCTACCAATATCAAACTGCCCCAGCCTCCTCCGCCAACACCATTTCCCTCGCCACAACTGGCAGTGGCGGTCAACTTGCTGCGGCTACCTATTCTTTCACGCAGCAACAGCCCCAACAACCACAACAGGGTCAAATGTATGTCTTACAACCAGATGGGAAAACCTATTTACCGTATAGTCCTGGCATGCAATTAACTCAAGCTCAATTAGCAGCCGTCGCTCAAGCTCAGGATGCACAAGCTTCCAATAAAAATCCAGCTCAGCTTCAATTCCAGTCTCGAAGCGGGGAGGCTGGCAGCTCGTCCGAAGAAACATTACAAACCCGGGAATTCCAACAGCAACAACAGCAACTGCACCTACAGCAGTATCATAATGCTTTACGACTTCAGCAAGCGAAAAAATTACAAGAGCAAGAATACCAAAAGCTTATTTTGTCCAAGCATCAAAGTGCTCTTCACCAACAACAACTGGCACAGCAACAACAAGCACAACAAAAACAGGCACAGCAACAACAGGCACAGCAGCAACACCAGGCACAACAACAACAGCCACAACAACAGCAGGCCCAACCTCAGCAGGCCCAACCACAACAGGCCCAACAACAGCAGGCTCAACCCCAACAGGCACAGCAGCAACAGCGGCAGCAGCAGCCTCAAGTGGCCGTCAATGCCCATTCCGGACAAGTTCCCTCAGCAACTCCAGTTCCCATCACAATTGTATCTCCGACACCTACAACACTGATCCACAAAGTGGGACCACAGGAGCAACTGCAGCTCCAACAGTTTGCGCACATTGCAGCCACGGCTGCCCCGGCTGGAGCAACTATTGGTCAACAACTCCAAGAACAAGTTTCTGCTCAGTCTGCTCACTATCTTCAACAGTCAGACTTCAACAACATCCACCGACCTCAATTTCAAGCTAGTAATGTTGAGTCCACGCAAAATCTTTTGGCGAACAATAACATGCTCCCAGGACTCATCCCACTAGATCACAATCGCCAAAACGTCCATATCATGCAGGACCGATCTTCTCCCGGCGTGGCAGCCCTGCAGGTGAATCCCAATCAGTTTGTGATTCAACCTCAAACGTACTTGGCTGGTGGCGGGCAAGTATTCAGCGTACCTGTCCCCATCCCTATCGACCAAATCCATCAAGCTTCCGAACATCATCACCAACAGCAGCAGCACCAACAGCAGCACCACCATCACCACAAAGAGCGAGATCAGGAGAAGGACAGCGAGGGATCCAAAAAAGAGCCAAAGAACACACTCACAAATAAATTGATGGAATCCCTCAACTTTAGTATAAATAAGAGAACGGCTGAGAGGCTTGAGACAAGCACGATAGTTCCCGTTCTAGCAAGTGCCGGGATAGTTCTTGGACTTGGAGCCATTGCTGCAGGATGGTACTTGTCACAATCAAATCGGGAAGTAGGGATTCTCAAGAAATCAGGGAAAGTAAATCAGAATAATTCTCCTCAAGGTCAGGCCCTGCCTGCACTTCCTAGCAGTGCTAATAACGGTGGTAAGGATAATGCTATCATCGCTCACGTAAGAAGGAGGCGGGAGACGGTGGGTGGTGAAGTGGACCAAGCAAGTTTCTTCCAGAGTATTATTCAACATGGCATTGAGAAGCAGCAACAGAATTTCGAAAGCTCCGAGCCAGCCGTCCAGGTCTTTGAACAACAACCAAGCCGAAAGCAGTCGTACAGTAGCAGTAACAATATCTTCTCAAGCTCTTCCGGTAACGCCCCCTCTAATCGAGTCCGTGAGGAGCAGGTTCATATCAAGCCGATGTCCTACACTCGCAACCCAGACCGCCATTCAGACCACAATCGGAACAGAGACCATGACCGGGACCGGGAGCGGGAACGTGAGCGAGAGCGAGAGCGGGAGCGGGACCGGGACCGTGACAGTGGGTTCAGTGGCAGTTATAGCAGCGGGCACCAGAGTAATAGTAATCGTAAGAACACCCCGGCAGAGGACCGTGAGGCAATTGACAAGGCGGGGAAGGGAGGCGGACAAAGTAAAATTAAAAACTTTGCGAAAGTAGCTATACCCGCTATAATTCTAGGTGGTTCAGTAATTGTTATTGGGGCACTCATATTTGGTTGGTACATTAGTGGTAAAAATCGTGAGATTGCTTTTCTTGAACCCTCTGCTTACTCCCGTCGTAAAAGATCTATTTCTTTCTCTTCTTCTGCACTTTCTGACTCTTGGTTCCACCGCACTCTCACCTCCATCCACTCAAACCCTTATGAGACCAAGGGTCATCCTGTTGATGCCAGTCTTCCACATCCACAACTCCCTGTGGACGCTGACACAAGTAAACATGGCACACTTTTAGAAAATACACTTATACCTACTTCTGACTTGACAAATCTTTCGGTGGCTTTAGGAATGGCCGCCTTTGCTATTGGCTCAATGACAGTTTTGGGATTGGCTTGGTATTTTACAGATAATAGTCGGGCGGTGGCATGGGGTGACCTTGGAACCCATAGCTTTGGACACTGGCCTACCCTTAAACATCCCAAAAAACATTCGAAAAATCTCGCTCATCGCAGATCCCTACCATCTACTAACGAAATGGTGGTAGACTTACCAGACAATCCAAGCTTTTTGCATAAAATCCTGGGTAATCTGGAAATTAGTCAGAATAGTCTTCTCAATAAATTACAAGAGACAGACTATTCCAAGTGGCAGGAGACGCCTTGTGCTCAGCGCATCTTTTGTGACGTCATGTCCACTCAGGGAGATGACACGGTCCTGCTCATGGAAAAGAGAATGACCAAATTCTTGTCAATGTAAGTCCAACATTATTATTTAAGTCCTAACCTACACATATTTTCTCTTTATTTACTTTTACTATACATTTCCTCCATTTCAATTTTGACTTCTGACTTCTTCTCTGAACTCTATTGTGTAAGCCAAGGTTGAATGTACCGTACATTTCAATTTCTTGCACGTGCAATTTTTAAAATGTAATTAGAAAACTGTAGCATTTCTTACGTCTATATGTAAACTGTGCGTTTCTAATTTTCGAAAAAAAATGTACATATATGTTTTACACCGTCAGCGACTGCATTCTGATGCCTGTGTATACATTCGTAGAATACCTAGTTTCACTTTCATCTGTCGTTGTTTTTATCCTACCCTTTCATTGTTCGTATTCAGACTAGATAAATAGCTTCCAGCTATTTACCTTCGTATGTAGTCTGTTTCTTTCTCATCATGTTTTTAATGGAATGCGTAAGTTTTCGTTTGTTGTGCTATTATTTTTTCTTTGACGGCAATGGTCGTTGCTCGTTGAAAAATGACAGCCGTCATGGGAAATCGTAGTTGTAAATGCATATTTTTATTACGGGGCAGGTTTGCCAGTGGAAACTAAATTATATTTCATTTTACATATTATCTTGAAGTGCGTTGGGTGTAGCAAGTTATTAAAATTTGGCTATAGGTATATAATATATATACAGGCACGTAGTTTTGTAGGTATGTATATAGGCGGCTCCTATATAGTTTTAGGTAAGGGCTATGTCTGAATAGTAAATTGCTTGTACTTGTACTTACTTGTGGTGTGTTTAACATTGAATTATTTGCCACAGAAGTACCTGCATCTACAACCGCTATATACTACTGCCATAGTCCCCAACTTTCAATTGTTGTGTAGAAAGTTTATAGAGTACAATCAACCGCTACATTATTCTCATTGTTGAGTTTCAGTTTTGTCTTTGAGTTGTGTGAGAGTTAAAAAAGGTAAATGTTAGTAGCTGGAGGCAATATTTTTGCAGGTAATAAGTGTCTGTGATTAGATAGAGGCAGCTAAGTAAAGTATATTATAGGTACTTGACTCTTTATTTTCCCACTCTTCGGTGTACCGTATAAGATACTGGGGCATACTGTGGTTTTGTCATTCAAAGGTTAGTTTAGGTCTATTAGCTGGCGTCTTTGTGTTGGTTTCTTCTTGTGCATGCAAATTGCCCTGCTTTGCTAATGTAAAGTAATCTAAGTTGTTATTCTTCCTATGTACAATAAGAAAGTGAGTTGGATTTCTTTAGATTTGTCTCTATTTCGTGTAATTTGTGTGAGTTTTTTCCTGCAGATTTTTTCCTGCGGATAGGTAATCTGTATTAAGTGATCAGTTTAATTTTATTGGGATTTTTAATTTAAGGAACTTGAGCATTGCACCTGTGGAATATCAAGGTGAACCACCTTGATTTGATCGAACATCATAGATCATAGCGTGTCGAACCGGAAATTAATTGACAAAGACAAAATGAGTCTTTACAGATTATACTGTATTTTCACACGATTCAAGAGGCTCAAAGCTTAGTATTCATTGTCAATGCAAATAACGATCTACGCTCTACCGTCTTTTTTCACGTTTTTGATCCACAGATAATCAGCGGTGGTCGTTTTGATGGGATTTTTGTGTCCTTTCATTATTAAGTACTTTGATTGCCCTCTCGTTTTCATTGCGGAGTTCAGAGAGATGCACGCCGCTGCGCTGCTGGGCATTAAATTTGTCTTTAGAAAGTTAATAACAATGCGTCATAAAATTACAGGATGTAGAGTGTAGAAGAGATGATAATAATAGATTCCGTGATTAAGTTTTCCAACTCAGTATTTAGTCCTAAGCGTTCCTTGTTTTTTTTTTTTTACTTTTGTTGAGAGGGTATTATTACAGAGATGTTGACATCTGTGTAAGTATGAGTGCTCCTAATTTCTCAGTCACATGTCGCATTATTATTATTAAATGAAAAGTTGGGGTGGAAAGTTTTTTGCTGCACGCACGTGAACATGACATTGCATTTCCTCTCGGGATGCTCAATGCTCTTTTTTTGTTTGCTTGGCTTTGTCTGTTACATAATCTGTGAGAGGACGAGGATAAAGAGAGTAACGGGCTTTGGATTGTAAAAAGTTTGCTTTCGGCGAATCTAATGGAGATGAAAGTTTCGTCGCTTTCTAAAACATTCATACATATCTGTAGTTGACGTCTTCGCTATTTATTTTTTGTCGTCATTTTTCTCACATGGGGTAAGAAACGGACTGACGGACTGACAGACTGATTGACACTTTCCGTTTCTAATTTTTCCAGCTGTGTCAATTGAAAGAATATTCGACAGAACAGAATTCGTTGCCATGTTTGTTTAGTGAAATATGCGTGTTTTACTCCATATTAGGAGTTGTACAACCAGAAATAGATCACTGACATATGTATGTAGAACAAAGGCAATTGAAGCTCCATTTTTTCCACATGAATCATCTTCCTTTACTTTTAATTTTGTTCACTTTTCATTTTCATGGTTGAATGCTCCGGCGTACTTTTAGGCACACTTTGGGATTCACGGCAAGCAAAAGTTCAGATTGTTTTTTTTTACTAGGACACTTGCCTTAACGCGCTTAAAGCCTTTATTAAAGGTAATTGTTAATAGGCGTGTAGTTCCTTCCTTTACACTCTTCGAATAGTAATGCAACAACGTCTTCAGTGCTACAGGCTTTTATTGTTACTGACCAGAATTCGGCGTAACTTGATTAGGCTTTATCGGCACCTCTACAGAAATGGAAACTTGGGAAAATAAATGTTTTGTTTGTACTCACTGACTGACAATTAGTTTCAAAAAGGGAAAAATAGTAATTGTAATTTGGAACTCATTACAATTCACCAGTAGTTGGGACATTTAAATGTAGAGAGCTGAATAATTACAAGTTTTGGTGGGTATTATGACTCATGCAGTGAATTCAACTTACAAGTTTTGTGTGTTCAGAATTGAAGGTACCTACTTTGATGTATTTTTACGTTTTTTCAACTAAGGTTTGTCCATGGTTAACATCCGTTAAAAGTGAAGAGAAAAATAAGTGTGAAGTCTAAGGTTCTTTGTAGTATTCTGTAGCACACGTTTAGCATTCAGTGAGTCAGAGAGTCAGTGAGTTTTGAGTCAAGTTTTGTAAACTGCTCCCACTGACTGACCCAGAAAGGAGTCCATGCAGTTCAAATCTCCTTTACTTTTGTGCACAGAGAACTCATCATCAGCTCATCCTGCTTGGTGAAGAAGTTAATAGCGCAGCACAGGGAGCTTGGCTTACTTCCTTTAATTAGAATTAGAGATAAATAACTAGGATGAGAGAGAAAACATGGCTCTCCTTGTACCCTTAATTTATTATTATGACTTTATTTTGACTAGTCTAGTATGAGATCGTCATTAACAGACGATTAACATTAATAATTAGGAAAAAATAAATTGCATAAAGTACAGTGCAAAGTGTTTAAATAGGTAGGTCGTTAATCGTGGGAAATTAAGGGCATTATTGTGTTTACGTTTTGACCTGGTGATTTCCTAGCCCTCTGTCTTGCCACTTGCCGTATGGTCTGGCTGAAAATAAGTAATAATGTAATTTCCGTAAATACTATGGATAATAACGTTTTGTTCCCCATAATAGCGTTCATTGTTATCATCTTTCAATGGAAATTGATTGAGCTATGGCACCGACATTAACATTGCAATTAGAATTGAAATTTGGTTCCCACAAGCTACCAACTACAGGTCAGGCCACGCCACAAAGCGATCATTGCATTTCTGTGATGATGCTAATAATGTTAGGTAGAGTATAACGTTATTTAATTTATTATGTGATTAACTTTAATTTAATAATTATCGCAATATAATGTCATCATAGTAATTTCACTGTATTTTATTACCTGTTCTGCACCAGTCTAGACTATGTATATAGATGGTAGCTTAGCCATGGAAAGAATTCAAGGAATGAGAAATTAGTTCTTAATTGCTCAACCCTTTGACTTTTGACGTTTAGAAAAATTGAAAGATTTCAACTCGTTCCTTACTTGCGAGTACACTCGTAGTGAATTTAGGATTCGTCTTTTTTTTCCTGTTTCTTGGCATGAGTCTTGAGTTCGTGGTGATTTGATTACCGAGATAATTTTTTCCTTCTTGGACATACACACAACAGAGCAACATGGATTTTCTAGGGCAAAAAAGTAGGTAGAGGTAGGACGAAAGGTTGCCTGGTAGCTTTTTACTCACCGCTATGTGAGTCCCTAATGTAAACATGTAAAATACTTTACTTTGCTAGATTTTTTGGGTTGAAAGTAGGTAGGAGCTGAACTTAACCATATTTTGATCATTCCGCGTATACCTATGGCAGAGGAGAGTATGTAGACACCTTTTCTCTGAGTGCACGGTTTGTATGTAGGTATGCACAATTGAATATAAATATAGCAAACCGATTGGGTTGAATTGATACAGACAGACGCATCCTAACTGCTTTTAATTGTACGGTAAGTGGCAGTGCGATATATCGGCAGCCAGCAGGTGAGCAGCGAGATGTCTTCAGGTTAAATGATTACGTTCATCATCTTTTATCCCGGACGGACTAATCCAAGTCTGACAGCACTGCACACTGCACTGCCTTTTAGCGGCATCTTCTTGTCTATGATTACTTGGCAAAGTGGCTGACATTTGCATCTTGCATCGATGAATATTGAATTGAATGGGATGACCATGCCATGTTATGCCAAAGGACAAAAACTTCGTTTTTATGTAAAGTAGCCAACGTACTTACGTGAAACGTGTGTATACATACAAATATCTATTAGTATGTACTTACGTATGTACAGGTTCACTTCTCTCTGATTGGGATTATATGTGTGCTTGTGTAACCATTACAGAACGAGTTTTAACTTTTTTAACCATGTTTTTGCTCTTTTAGTTTTTTCCACATTTTCATAGATGTGACGACTGGTCAGTCGTAGTATTACCTCCCCAATTTAATTTTGCTCACATTCTCAATATTTTTCGTGATTTCGTGTTTTGCTTTCAGGCTGAAGCTATGCCGTATACTTAGATTTATTCGTGCCCAATGCCCCTCCTTAAGTATAGTGTATATCTGCTATATAGTTGCATCAAGTGTGCCTAATTACCTATCTATTGGTAACATTTTTTATCCCCTGTTGCACTTTTTTCAAGGATTTTGTAAATAGTGCATAGTCTCGTTGCGTTGGTGCCCCACAGGAAGTAGATTTGACCTACCAAGGAGCCTGCAACCACGTTTACTAAATATTTTCGGAAAAATGCTACAATTTGCAGGCAAAAGCCAGGCATTTAAATGTATACTAGTTTGCATGTTATTTGCACAGAATAGGGATACAGTTATGTAGGTTGGAGGTGTTTGCTCTATAGCCAAATACAATAGATGTAAATGGGAGAGTTAAAGAATTGGCGATGACGTGAGTAGAGGAACGACTGAAGCTAGTTTTGATACATTTTTTAATTTATCTACATGTATGTTTTGTCTTGCAATTTGTTTTTGATACATTTTTGATCTTTGTAAGTAACAAAGCCATACAGGCTATACTATAGTTTGTAGGTAGATGGACATCATTTAAAGATGTGGGTTGAAAAAATGAAGATGAAATTCAATTGAGTTTGAAAGGCGTAAGTAAGGCTGACTTGTAGAGATAATAAGCAAAGGAGGCAGAGCCAGAGGTTGTGTGGTACAGCGGAGACTTGGACTAGCTTTCTGTTATGTAGGTGAAGTGACGAATTGAGTAAGAAAAACTGGTCTGGAAAGTGTAATAGTGTGACTGTGGCTTGATTTGATTCGAATTGAAACCGGGTTTCCCTATAAGACTTACAATTAGTATGCAGTGCTGTCGTATATTCAGTTGAATTCAACCAATACTGCAATGATGAGGTATACCATACCTGTTAGAATAGGTTACTATTACAATTACATACTTGGCGTACGAGTATCGAACTGGTGCGAAGTACAACTGATGGTAATGCTGGTCACTGGCCACTGGCCACTGGTCCTTCTGGTTCTACTTATTTATTTTCTAGGTTATGATTCACATCAGTCACAAAAATGTGTTCATCATTTTGAATGATTTATCTGAGGATGATTATGTTTTGTTTATTTTCTTTTGTATTTACTTTTCCTTTAAGGAAACTGCAAAGTACCTACCAAACTAATATAGGGAGGTACCTACATATTTACAGTAGTGATGCAGTCACGGTCAATATTTTACACAAATGCCTCACGCCGGTTAGACTTTTAGAACTCGGCAGTAAAACTGACTAGCGAGGCTAATAATTACAGTAAAACTAAAAGTTACGAACTGCTATAGTTTTTTCTTGTATTTTGGATTTGTGGGCCCGGATTAGGTCACTAGGTAGACATTTATCATCACTGAAATTGCAAAATGTAATTACAAATACATTTTTCAAGAAATTTGAAACGTTGTTTGCACTTTATACAAATCATTGTGAATAGAAAGTGTGGACGAAGATGAAATGGTAAAACGTCTAAATATAGGGCAGCTTGTTTATTTTTGTGAAAAATAGCAGGTAATGTTTTCCGCTGTGGTTATTTTGTGTTCAATCCAATATTTTGGTAAAGTTTTCAAATTCCTTTTCGTGCTGTGAGCTTTACCTCCATAGTACTCACTGAGAAGAGAAAGATTGTGTAGTTCGATTAATTAATTTTTGAGTATAGACGAGATTTTCAAATGCAAATAAATCCTGTGCCGTCTGTGCATCTAAGCAGAACAGAATGCTCGGTGCCTCTATTTTTTATAGTGATTAATAGTATTTGACGGAATTGAGTGATTAAGTCTATCTGATAGTTTCAACTTTTGAACTATTTTATGAGCAAATTATGATTCAAGAATTTTAATGAGCACGTGAACACACACACGGATGGCTGGGTCTCTGTAAAACAAAGGCAGGGAAGTAAATTACTGTTATTTCCATTGCCAAAGTGTTGACGGCCATTATTCAATTTGGTGACCGCCATGCCAATGTCTATGCCACTGCCAAATATGCAAATTCATGTATCATTCAGAAGGGAGTTTAGTAGCTACTATATATCTGTGGTTAATGGCAAGCAACTAAATAGGTACATATTTTTATTTGCCTATATTCGTTTTTTTTGACTGATCGAGTATCCAATATGCAAAGTAAAAACAGTTTGTGTCTTACTTTACTTTCACAATGTTGTCTGGTCACTTTTTTGTTTTCCAAGCTTTTGGTTCTTCTGCCAAAATGGTCTCAGACAAAGCTGTCAGTGGAAGCTCGTGGTAGCTTTAATGGCTCATCATTTTTTATTAGCTGATAGTAGGAGTTGGAAGGAATGTCAACATAGTTTGAATGTCAGATAGTTGTAAAGTAAGCTGAACTGTGAAGGCAGTCTCTCAGTGAAGAGGCAAAACGAACAAATTATTCGTATATAATGGCAATAAGAAGTCAGTACTACCGTTGAAGGTGTAAAAGATCGATTTTTTTGAGAAATACAGGAAGTATATTCTACAAACAATGCAATTTTTAATAAAATTGAGAGTGAGAAATCAAAATTTGAACCAAAATGTACACCAATTTACAGTGAAAACGTGGAACAATTTAATTTATTTGATTTTCCATTTAATTTCAGGTTGCCGGATACGTTGTCTGAGTCTCTCTCGAAAAGATTGGGGAGTGTAATGTCAGCAATTAGTAAGAAAGATTGTTCAGCTTATACTTGTGGAGGTCATTGGGTCGACTCGACGGTTATTCCCCAACCGTCTGCTCCCGCGTCTCAACCCAGATGAATTCCTAACAAAATTTAATAATGAATGATTAAATTAATTATTAATTACTATAAATAAGAGTAACTGTATTGACTATTTAAAGTATTTTGTATTTGTATTGTATACAGACAATTTTACAACAAAAAAATGTGAGGTTACAATTAGTAGTGTACGTTTTAAAATTTCAGGTTACAAGTATGCGTCTTCCAACTTTACGACATTTTACTTACAAACGTGTACCAAATTATAGTTTACACATATTCATATACCTACACTACTGTCTTTTTGTGTACGCGATTATATTACTATTGTATAATACGTTTATGTTTGTATGTTGTCACTGTAGATGTAGATGTAGAAGAAACGTGTGTGATTTTTAATATTTTCTTCATGTAATTACTATTGTAGTAATTTACAATGGATACTACGTAGAAAATAGAATGTTTGTGTTCGTTGCGTTGTGTTGTGATAAAAATGACACGGCTCCTTTATTTTTTGTTTTTAAATAGCTCAAAATGCCATGGTTGAGTGCATGATGCTTTCCCGGTGACAGTTTGCACGTTGTTCTTTCAAAATACTTAATTGTGGCGATGATGCGATAGTTTATTTTGTTATTGTTGTTGTTATCTGTATGTAGAGTAGACAGAAAATTTGACTGAAAACTAATCGTATAAATATGCTTACAGACGAGTATAAATGTTGTTACATTATATATTATTATTATATTATATATTTTGCTGATGCGCGGTGCAAGTGGTGCTATATGCTATATTGCTACTATACAAATTGCAATTCACTTACAAGGCAGAATACCTAAATATTTATCTTCTTACACCCCGTGCTACAGAGATGCTTATTCAACAAAGCAATTTCGGTTTAGCACACTTTTTTTTATCGTGTTGTGTGTTTGAATTTTGTAATTTTTTAAAAATATTTTATTTATCTTACTTAATTCCAAGTTTGGATTTCATGGCCAAAGAAAGGAAATATATCAAAGTGCTCTACAATAAAATGGAGAGTGCGCTCAATGTAACAATACAATATTATACTTTATAGACATGCCTTTTTATTTGAAAACTAAACAATGCTCATTTTTTTTCTTTTTCCATTTATCATCATTTGCAGGTCACTCTCCTTTAGAAATTAATCAAAACCTAAAACTCACGAGTACTTCGGAGTTCGTCTACGTCTGCTTGACCTCATGTCAAGCATGGAAGTTATGCGAAGAAGTCACGTAGTATTTAGTGTAGTGGTTAAAGTTGTTATAAAAAAAGTTACTTAATTCCTTACAATTCATTAGAAATACTGTACCTACTTTTCTTGCGATGCGTGGAATGCGATGCATGGATGATGGATGGGATGGGTGTTGTGCATGAACGAGAGTTTGGCAGTATAGAGTGTACGTAATTTATTAATTCTGAGTGTGTTGCGTGGAATATAGAAAGTTTGAAAAATATTAAATCTATTTATTTATTTACAGCAGTAGTAACAATTACTTTAATGGCACTTTAATTCAAAAAAGGATTCTTGGTCTCGATTTAGACTATAAATTACTCTTTTCCGATAAATTTTCATACTTGAAATTATGTATTGTAGTTGTTGCAATCCCATCACTCAAATTATCCGTCGTAATACAGGATGTTTAACGATTTCCTTAATTAGCTCCAAATTAATGACTTAATGCAGATACAGCTTAATCATGTATTCTCGTCAGTTACGAACATTTTGTCCAATTAAGCCTACATATATTTCTACCCTTTACCTCTGGTTAGTGGATCGAAGTGACCGCACTCAACTTTGCTACAATTTGCTCGTGTCTATATGGCTCGATAGTTACAAAAGTCTGCAATATCTGTAGAATCTTATTCATGAGTTCGCAGGAAGAATATGTTGTTGGAAACACATCCTTCATCCTTACTGCAAAATTATTTTCGCAGACCGTAAGTATTTACAGTAATTTGTGGGTGCTCAAGGAGTTATAGGTTACTTTTCGAAGAACTCTTGCAATTTGTACTCTCAAGTAAATCGTTGGCTAATGGCAGCAGTTATGTAGTTAAGTATAATCATTTAATTTAACTAACTGACCGTCGTTGTAGAAAAAGAACTTAAGTATACCCACAGTGCGTCTTATGCACACAGCATTCTTTGGTCAATTAATTATTACTTATAGTTCAATATCTGTAGACTGAAGTTCATCAAGATTATTTCCACTCATATTTCCGATTTATTTCAAATAAATAAGTTTTTTTTATTGATTCTAGCTATACAACCTCAAAAATTGAAACGAAGTGAAATAAAATCATTGCGCCTATGGTACAATGTATGTATTCATTTGTCTGGTAGAATTGATTAGCAAGTACCTCAGTATATTCTGATTGAACTTTACGACCTTCGCAATGAATATTATGTTTTTCATGAGTTAATACAGGTAATTACAAGATACTACGAACCGCTTCAGTGTAATTTCAACCGTTTAACCGTATCATTCCCAATGCACGTGTTCGAAAATTAAAATAACTAAGTTGTATACAGTTGCGCACGGTTTCGATCATACTAATATATGTAATTATGAATGAGCTGCGAAAGAACTTGTAAAAAGATGGGATTCTATTTTGGAACATAATTTCGATGATTAAAGAACATAACAAAATTAGTGTAATGATATCGTCACGGCAATTAAAAGTAAACGTAATACGGATATTATGCATATTTAATATGTCTATTCATGTATGTACATACTTTTTGTATTAAAGATATACATACATACAATTTGTCCACGGTTTACGACTCTGACAGATAAAAGGTTTGTTTTTTTCCGGTATGTAAAATTCTGTTAGTAATTAGTAACTAAGGCTCTTTTGTATTTAATACTAGCAATTACATACCTAAACCAAAGTTGTTCACTGCATTTAAATATTATTTTGTATTATTAATAATTTCTGCAGTGATTTTAACCATGCAAACAATACATATTCTGTTAAAAATCTTCAGCTGAGGTAGATTTTAGGAGTTAAGACTGACTTTAGATTCTTTCTTCGATGTACTCTTGAAAGAGATTCACCTTCTTCAGCAGTTTTCTTCTTCCCGGATAGTTTAGTTGGGCGATCTGCACTTGGTTGCAGGATTTGCTGGTGTCTAAAGGATAGTGAAAGTGGACGTTAACAATGAAGACCCCTAAAATATTTGGATCCCCACATATATCTTTGGAAAACTTAAATGCTTTGTACTTAAATTTGGGCTACTATTTTTGCGGGCTTCCATTTAAAATCAGATTCTCCAAAGATAAATTTGAGTATGAGATTTTGAAGCCTCATATGATCTTCAGGGTAAGTATCGACTTAAATACTCATAATTACTTCGAATTCAATTTATTGTAAGAATTATACTATAAATAGTAAGTAAATTGCAAATTATGTAACTAATTTCTTCCTATTTGGTGATAATTTTGGTGATGAACGCCACATTAGATTTTAATAGCAACTATGCAGACGGTCTCAACTGTTCAAATTCTTTGGTCAATTTTCCACATGCCTGAAATCACCAACGTTACTCCCGGAGCACCCTCAACAAAAGTCAAAATTTTGTCTTGGACCTTCTGGCAAGTGTTTCTTCTAGTATCCTATTGGACTACTTGGACGCAACAAGACGTATTCACGGATATTTTGAAAAGGACAAATCGTGTTCATCGACTCATGAAAAATATGAATATAACTATACTTGGAAAATGGAAGGTGAGTTAATAAGATTGACTTTACTATCGTACTGAAGCAATAATTGTTAGAAACGAATTTGTTTTCTTTTAGTTAATTCATGCTCAATGGTTTTTTCATTAGATGATTATAATTGCTGGAACATTGACCACCGCCATCCTGTTAATAACCTTTATCGAAGTATTTCTAATGGATTATGCAATTTTTGATGGATCCTTTAAAGATTTGTATAACAGATTCATTAATGCGGGGCACAACATGTATTTTTTTGAAAATTCTCCAGAACGTAAGCAAATATTTGTATGCCTTTAGCTTTTAGGCTTTTACATATTCCGCCTCTCATTTTTAAAAGAAGCATTCTAACAAACTTCTGGATTGTAGATGAATTTACAGCATTTGATCAAGTGCTGGCAGTAATACGATTCATACTAGTGACACATTCAACACTGCTAACACACTTTTACGATTGCCTATGCTTGTCCTTTTCAATTCCAATATATCTTGCTACAACCGCCCTGATTAAGCATTTAAAATCAGTTGAGACATCCAAGCAGGATTTAGAACGGGTAGGTTGTGCCTTTTTCCTACTTTTCGTACAATTCAAACTGTTTTTAGTGTAATTTGTTAGAAATTTTTAGTAATAGATTTTGAGTTATTAAAAAATATTTACAATTTTAGCAACGATATTCATACACTATTTGATTGCTTCATCAATCTAGGTTATGAATTTAGTGGACGAGTTACTGGAACTGTGTTCGACGCTTGCTACAGGAATGGCGTTAATGATCACATGTGAAACTTTGCTCCGTCTTCCTTACCATTGCCTCAAATTACGGGAGATTCTGGACGATACAAGAATGTTGACGAAAATCCGGTCCATATGTCTTTACACGCTTTGGATAGCCTTTCTCATTATTTCCGCTCAAATAAATGAGATTGTATGTTGAAACAAAATATCTATCGGTCTTCTAGTTCTTGACGTGGCCAATTTCTACTACATAGTATTTTAAAAACTGTTCCATGTCTGAATGCTTCACTATTATATGTAGATGAGAGATGTTGTGCCTTACTTGAGAAAAACACAGAAATTCCGATTGGAGCGTGAATCAACAGAGAAACTGGATTTTAACGAAAGAGCAGCATATGTAACGACTGAAATTATGGAAGGTAACTTGGGAATCCGAGGGATAGGATTTACAATTACGTATGGTCTCATTGGACACGTAAGCCACTTGAAAAAAAAACAATAATAATAATTAATAAATTATGAAATGAGACAAAAAGTATTCTACAATTGGATCTGCGAACGAAGCTGGAGAAGATTAAGATTGAGGTTATTAGTGGCTATTTTTTACTCTGTTTTTTAGCTGACTGGGCTTATCATCACGTACTCCATGATTATTTATACATTCCGGGATTCCTGATGCTCCGTGTCACTTCAGGATGGCTGGAAGATTGTGGAATGTCAGTATTTTGTATTTTACTAGTGGCTACTAATAATGTCATGTCATTTTAATTCAAAATTCAACAGCAATATTAATTATTTGATTAAATGAAAACAAATCTCTATTTCTCGAATAAAATATCAAAAATGAAAACTATTAATTGTTACATTGCAAATTATGGAAACTTCATCTAAATCTGAAGTTTGAAGTCCGGTTTTCATAATTTATTTAAAAACTAATTAAATGAACTAGTCTTGCCTAAACACTTTGCCTAAACTACACCAATTTCTTAAACTATTCTCTAAGATAGGTACTTAGGTAGAGGTACCTACTATTTAGTCATACAAAGTAAATATCTTTATTTGTAATGTGAAAATGAGTAGAGATGCATTTTTGGCTGCACATTTTCCCCAGTGCAGTAGATTAATTTAAATGGAGTTTTACTACGTAGGTTAGTGTACTACTGTTTTGTGTTGTTGTTCTGAAAGCCTTGATTAAAGTGTAAAGGTACAATGACGCACTCTTTCAACAGGCACAGGACACGGTAAACAAAGAAAAGAAATCAATAAACGGAAAAATAATTTTTTATTTCGCAAAAAACTCAACGCTAGGAGGTCACAAGCGAACCTAATACATTTTATTTAATTGGCTTTTGGTAGAGCACACGCCTACTTAGCAAACAGAGCTTATTCGTTCATTCAATTAGTACCAATAATGCGATTACCTGTGTAATTTCAAACACTAAACTGTTGTCAAAGATGTTTACAAAGGAAATAAATCGAGGATGGTCATTACTTTTATATCTTTATTCTATTTACAGAAAATGGCTATCATCATTACCATAACTAATAACTATTTTACAGATGTTATGCTTTGCTAAAGTTAAACATCGCCTCATAATGCAGGTAAATGTGAAAATAATAATCGTATCATATGGATTTTTCAAACAGCTGTATTTTATTTCGTAAAATGCACTCAATTTTGAAGGAACCTCAAATTAGTTACACCCTCAAATCGTTACCCAGTGAATCCTCAAATTGGTAAAGGATGATGGCGTAAGTAACGATCAAACCGGTCAGCTTAAAAAATAGCAAAATAATTTCTCTTACTTTTAGCCTACTTATAATTGATTATAAAACAGTAGATATACTACATAAATGCGTGTTGAATTAGACTTACCGATCCAACCAAGCCATACGTAATTGTAAATCCTATTCCTCTCACCCCGAAATTATTCTGTGTGATTTCCGTGAGTAGCAGTGAAATTCGTTCGAATGTATCCAATTTTTCGGGTAAATCTCGTTTCATTCGGAATTTTTGTGATTTTCTCAAATAAGGTACGAGACGTTTTATCTGAAAACAGTCAAGTCAAATAAAAGTACATAGGTAGGTAAGTACGACAGTATAGTTTTTAATGTCTACTATAATTCGGACCAATAAATTATATTTGCCTACTCATTATTTAGATTATTAAAGAGCATATTTTGAGCTTACCAAGGAATTAGTTTCCGCAGAGATAAATAAGAAAACCATCCAAACTGCATACAAACACACGGCCATGAACCTTTTCAACATGCTTGGATCTTCCAAAACGTTTTTGAGCTTTAAGCAGTGATATGGAAGGCGCATGAAGCATTCACTCGAGATCAACAGCGACATGCCTGATGCCATCGAGTCAGACAGTTCCAGCAGTTCATCCACTATCGTCATCACCTAAGTTAATTTAAATTGTAATAACCACAAATTTAATTTAATTAATACGACAATAATACAATTAGCTTATGTTACTTACGTAACTGAAATCATGTTTGGCTGATTCCGATGCTTCTAAATGTTTGATCAAAGTGCGTGTTGCGAGAAAGAGTGGAATGACAAAGGACAAGCAGAGCCCGTTAAAAAAAAGTGTTAGAAAGTTCGAATGGACGACAAAAAACAAACGAACTAAAGCCAGGAGCTTCAACGGAATCGACGATAAAAATCCTAAAAATAACAGAATTAATTACTGCTACTATATGGTCCAGCTAATCTAAATTGTTTTTGCAAAAATCTTGAAACTTATTGTGATTGCAGTAAGACTGACTGACTGACTGACTGACCTTTGGGATTATCTTGGAATAAATAAACGTTGTTTCCCAATGTAATGTACCTGCCATAAATATCTGTTGTTGTTCCGTTGAAGACCGAATAGTCAACTAGGAAAATTTCCACAAAAGTTGTCAACGCTAGTACACAAATTATTGCTGCTCCAATTACAACCACCTAAAGTATTGCATGGGATGATTTAAAATAAATATAAATACATTTTTTTAAATAAAGAAAGTGTTATTGAGTCTTTTTGTGACCATATTTGCAGTTGATTTTAGAAATAACGCATCGATAACTGTACTTACCTGCCATTTTAGAAGTATTTTTAAATTCAAGTTATTCAGTAGCCGCTCCAAATGATTCGTTCTTCTTAAAATGTCTACAAAATCATCCTGCTTCGTCCAACCAGTCCAAACTGAGACCAGGAAGTACATGAGCCACAGGGTGTAGATCAAAATATTCAAATTCATCATCGATCTATCAGTCGTATCGTTAATAATGTTGGGCATGTAGATAATAAACCATAGGATTTGGGAAGCTGACAATGCCTGTACAGTAGCTATCAGAACCTACAATAATTAAAGAATTAGAGAAAGGTGTATTCAAAATAGACAACTATTTTAAAACAGCATATACCTAGGTACGCATTTTTCTAAATGCAAACCGGGTTGTAGGTAATTATAATTAGAATTACCCTTGGAATAACGGTAGGCTTCAAAATCTCATATGTTGATTGGTCTTTCGAAAATCTCATTCTAAACGGCAGTCCTCCCGTGTAATAACTACATTTAAAATAGAATGCATGCAGACTTTCCAAAGACGAGTAAAAATGAATGCTAACTGCTTTCTCGTTCTCCATTTTTGTTTTCTACTTCCTACGCATCGGATTTTTTTAAACTTGAATTATTAGAACGTACCTAAACGAATGAACAGACACTAGTACAGTGGTTTGAATACTGTTCCATAAAATAGTAATAGCCTGATTACTTAATGGATTATGCGAAGAAATTGTATTAAAACATTAAATATTTATAAAACTAACATTCCCAACTTTCGACTGATTGTGAGTATGCTATTCCTACACAAATACTGTACCCCTATATTCACGATTGTAGGAAAAAATGTTCCCGGAAAAAATGTTCCCGGAAAAAATGTTCCCGGAAAAAATGTTCCCAAAAAAGTTGGGGATGAAAAAATGTTCCCGGAAAAAATGTTCCCAAGCTCCAAGTAGGAAAAAATGTTCCCGAGTGCGAAAACAGAATAGGCATGTGTGGGCGATATAAAAATGTGCTTTGCTCTATTTTCTCGTGTAATGAACCCCGAATTAACCAAGACCCTAGTTACTACCTGACAAATTACGGTATAAAATTTTAAACTTGCTACTAAATTTCTGCTATTGCATACTACATAAACATAATTTTTACAATAATTTTAACTGTGGAGTAGTCTCCATGGTAGTGGAAGCGTTTTTTAATTGCACTTATGGCTTCAAGATTCAACAATAATTCTTTCTGTTTCATTGGAACGATGAAACTATTCACTGGAAAATGAAAAAGAATGGAGAGTTTTCGTTTGATTTTTATATTGCAAAATCTGGATTTCCATGATATTTTACAATTAAAACGCAACAATGACTCTTATAAAACTACTTGAGCTGCCAATGCTGGAAACTGAAGGTTACCTATGTATACCTATACAACGAACACAAAAAAATAATATAGGTAAAACAGGGTTTGGTGGCCTGTATCAAGCGTAACAAAAGGTACGCTAAAGACTACTTTCACATGAGTAAAAACGGATTCAGTGATCAGTAGTGTTCAGCACAGTCGTCGTCCCAATGAAACAGAAAGAATTATTGTTGAATCTTGAATCCATAAATGCAATTAAAAAACGCTTCCAACTACCAAGAAGGCTACTTGCGTTATAAACGGTCATTAATAAGTTAATTAAAATTGTTGTAAAAATTATGTTTATGTGGTATGCAAAAGCAGAAATTTAGTAACTAGGGTCTTTGTTAATTCGGGGTTCATTACACGAGAAAATAGAGCAAAGCACATTTTTATATCGCCCACACATGCCTATTCTGTTTTCGCACTCGGGAACATTTTTTCCTACTTGGAGCTTGGGAACATTTTTTCCGGGAACATTTTTTCATCCCCAACTTTTTTGGGAACATTTTTTCCGGGAACATTTTTTCCGGGAATATTCTTTCCTACAACCATATTTACGTAAGTAATGAATTGCCTTTCTTAATGAATTTTGTATTATGACATGCACGCGCTTGTCAGTTTTAGCGTTAATAATTGCAATGAAATCGATCGTCATGTCATCGTCAAATGATTCTAGGTAATAATATTATGTATCCATGCGGAAGTTATGTATGGCGTGAACTGAAGAACTAGGCTTCATTAATCTTTAGATATGTACATTTACTACCCGCGTTATTGTTATTACTAGACAGTATGCTGACAAAAATAATTATATTGCGAAAATTAATTTATTTACAAGGAGCCAATAATTATATGTATGATATGATGGGTATTGAAAGGCGAGTAGGTAAATGAAATGGTTACCTAATCAATGTGCCATAAATAATTGCATCGTAAAAGTATCCGGCCCGGATTAGAAATTATTTCTAGACAACAATATTTTGTATCTATGTACATTATATAGTGAAAAGATCTCGATACGAAAATAATTACTTGACCATCCTCACATACATAAAATTCATTGCCATGTTAAAACCTACAGAATTCCGTATGAATTTACTAGCCCTGGAATTTTTCTCCAAACTAAATTTCTTCCCTGTGAACTTTGACATTAAAACTGGGAAAATATCAGAAAGTTCCAAACTAAGAAAGTTCTTTTTCAAAATAGTACTACAACTCGGATTTTGTCATTCACTTTTTATAATCTTTCGGCTAATTCAGTCACTGCTTTTTGAAGAACTATTTGTTCTCGTTCATTTCCCAGTCCATGTGATCAGCGCTTGCGGAAGTATCACGACCCTTTGGTGGATCTACAATTCCTTTATTTTGTGGCCAAAAATAACGATTGCCTTATTCAATGACTGTTGGGCATCAGAGTCTGGTACTTAATTATGAAAACACTTAACAATTTTAAAATTCTAACGATTACCTATTTAATTTTACTTTTTGGAATTTACTATCAACTGCTATCTGCTATCTAGAGGCTGATTCAAACGCTACTGGCTTCAAATTAAGAAAGCTCAACGAATATTCCAAGCAGGACCTGCTGGCCATGTCACTGTCATCCATGATAATTCCGTCCAGTTGTCTGTATTTTGCAACTCTCGTAGTAGATTCTTCAAGAATTCAACTTTTGTATTCTTGCCTCCATCCAACGCTTCAAAACGAATACTCGATCACTTTCCTCATGATTTTAGAATTATTGTTTCTTGCCCTGTGGAATGCATCGGCTATATTCAATATTGCCTTTCAACTTTTATTTTTTGAAGCCATCAATTCTCGGTTGAAAACACAAACAACCGATCTAAGGCGGAGGTTAGTTACTAGAAGTGCTTCATTCAATTTTTCTAACTGAATTCTAATTCGTCATTTATTATTGTTTATTACTATATTGTTTATATATTGTTTATTACTATCCAATTTTTATTTAATTGACTGTCACCTAATTGATTTGGCAGAACGGGATGGAAATGTGGAAGCACCTGGCTGTATCGACGAGTACTAGATTCGTACAAGAGTGTTCGCAATATTCAAATCTCAATGTTCCTGTTCAACAGAAGTAATTCAGCAGCTGTTTATGCATTCAAAATATTTTGCATGACCCTATCGACCTGCTTCACCTTTTTCGCAGTTCGACAACTAAATCCCCATCCCCTAGTTGGGATTTTCAGTGTTGTGATCACCTTCGATCACATAATACTTTTTTCTCTAGTTTACGAAAAAGCATTTCAAATCCCTCAAAGTATGGGAATACTAAAGATGGAAATTCTACTGGCATCGAAGAGAGTACTGTTGCATGATAGTGACATGCGTCGAAGAATCAAATCTGTACCGGATGTTGGGATTAAGGTTGGACAGTTTCATACTCTGGAGAGGATTTCGACGTTGAGCTTTATCGATTTTGTGACTACCAAAGCATCAAGCTTGTTAATTTTGTTTCGTTGATTTTCAATTAAGTAAATAGTAATAATTTATTTACGTGCAAAATAGTTTGGACTTGGAGATACATAGAATTCAACTCGTTCATTATTATTTTAGATTTTTTGTAGCAGAAGCAAACCTCTTACATTTACAGTTATTATATAAGTAATGATGAATCCGTATTTTAGTAGACAGCCGTGTAGGGATTATTTATGCGCGATATATCCGTTTACCTATAGCAAAACTTAAATGTATTAAGTTTCAATTTATTAATTACAATTAAATCAACTTAAGTGTCTTAGGGACAGTCGACTGTCAACAAAAAGCTGTCGTTATATACAAGCCATGGTGCTCTATGTCCAGCGTCATTATTTATTTATGTAAGCTCGTTCATTTTGTGTATTACGTTTAATATAATTATTTTAAATCCTCTCTCCCAATCGTGTTTCGATGAGTCTTTGTTCAGACAAAAGGTTATAAAACCCGCAGCATCGACCTGGAGTCCAGTGCTGGTAGGGAAGTTTGTGTTGCTGGAGCTAGATTGGCGCAGATTTACGTTCAATTACCGTCGAATACTTCGTAGTCTTCTACGTAACGATTTAAGTTCGCATTTATTAGAGATTTTTGCTTATTGAGTGTCATTTGGCAGAACATTAAATAAAATAATTGGAACGCATCTCGGTTCTCGGTTGCAATCTCCATAACTTTGCTTATTTTTGCTCGCCAAGGCGACACCCTTGAGACACATCATCTTTTTCACTCATTTTATCATCCTTCATCCCACAACAAAATATCACACCCATCCGTTCAGAAGCTTTCCTGAAGTAAGTGCAAAAAATTATTTTATTTAGTCTTACTTCGACTGTATGTAAAGCTACTAAGCTACATAATATGTACAACTATAATTATGTAACTATTGTGTTTTAGACAGAATTTTAAAACCAGATTTGACTTTTTCATTGTATGCTATCTTGCTATCCCATCATCAGGTAAAAGGAAGTTGTTGACCATTTACATACATATCGCTACCGTAACTGCAAGGTGGTGTAAGTCCATTTATATCGCATTGTATGCATAACATATTATGGACGGACTTCTGTCACTTCGCAGTTAAGATTTGAGTGGGCTTTGGCCATTTTACCGTTCAGTAAAGGCTGGAATTACGGAAACTTTGGAGTTACTTTTGCGATATGAATGAACGATTCCTCGGTACGAAATTTTCCTTTTTAAGTGCTTGTATTTCGTAATAAAGAAAATAAAAAACCACTTTCACGAGCGCCTGGAACAAGAAAATACAATTATTAATTTTAGCTGTTAAATGATTCAAAAAGCCGTTGCTAGTGCTGATTACTAACGATAAGATAAGTACTTACGCATAATTTGGAATGTCCAAACCATGTTGAACTTAAAAATGTGTCCACTGAATCAATACATGGGAATGACGTCAAACTGTCAAAAACATGTTCCGTCAATTAACTGGAGCAATGTCTGTCTATTTCTGATGTTTGCCTTGTAGCAAACTAGCACTGCGTGACACCTGTTTTACATAATTTATTTGCTTCCAAAGCTTCAATATCCTTCCGTTGAGCAATTATAGCTAGGTCCCAGGCTTATCTTGCGAACACTTTTTACTTGGCACTTTAAAAAAAGGTCTAAAGCTTTTTATTTCTGAGGGGCTACGTAATTTAGTGCTCAATGAATTGTTCTTCCAACAAATGCATACAGCTTACCCAATACGAACGTACTTGATCCTTAGTGTTTGAAAATACAAAATTTCTGTTCATTTAGTAAGTCCAGTTTCGTTTCCCCAATGTGAAGGACTTTGCAAAATTTTTGGCTTTGCTTGGTAGTAAAACCGTGATCAGGAACTTGGCAAATCTATAAATTGTAATAAACTAATAATTTAGTAAGACTTTCATTGCTAATAACTAAATTAGCTGAAGGGAGAAAATTCTTCCTTAAATTTCATAGACAGTCGGTAGTTCCACACAACAACAAATTAATTATATTTAAATACTTTACGTAAATGTGGTGCGACCCTGTTTGCTCCAGTGTCAAAAAGGTCAATCAAAATCGAGCACAACTGTGATAAAAAAGCAGGTAATCCAATATAAACCCGATCACAATTTCTTTGGCGGCTTGACATAAAGTCAATTAACCAGCAAGTAAGCTACAACTATGATTTCAATTTACATATATGAGTTTTTAGGTTGCATGTAGTAACCGTGTGTTTTTTATCGCAAATGCAAAACACAACTACAAACTAACAATTACACCCAGTTTAGTATTATACGCGAAATAGTAGGGATACAATTCCAGAACGATCACTATTTCAATTAGAGCAAGTACCTAATTACTAATTTATTAATTCGATCAACGGAATCATTGCTGTAGTATTTATGAGTTCTATTAACACAATTATAGGTACGTGTGACACTTAATGCAACATGTAATTATTACTAATTAGGTCAGCTATACAAGTTAACACAGCATTTGATATTTACAATTAATATTAATCGTTATTGACGCAGACTGACTGAGACTTAGAATGATTCAGACTTCAGACAAATCCACCATAAAGTTTATAGGTAGCCATGCACACGCACGTACGTAGTAAGAAAACGTTGAAAGAGTTATAGTTATAAACTGTATGAAAATAGAAGCAAATGCAGTTACATAAAGAAGTTTCAGCTCTCAAAAGTTTACAAGTTTGTATTAGTATTGCCAAAACAATGCAATTATGCAATTTGATTTGTTATGTCCCGGAACACGTCTTTTGACTTCTTTCGCTGTATTGATTTTATTTAGTTCTCAAAGCCAAAGAAGCTGTAATGATTCTGGTAAACAAGATTTGCACTTTAGACAATTTACGTACCTGTGTAAGTAAACAAATAGAAATTACCTGTAATTTTGATGTTACCTCGAATTTTGATACGTAATCGATGATTCTGTCGTGCGAAACTATTATTAGCTATTTGTTGTATAAACCAGACATCAAAGGTTAGCCTTTTATCACGT
>JAQFZC010001130.1:0-34066 GCA_034695205.1 Dicyrtoma fusca
CAAGACGAACATAGGTCTGTATTACAGAGGGCAACTCAATTCCCCATTTAATTTCCCCAAGTTTATTTCTCTTTTCTGTAGTAACTTGTTTGTTACTAGTTTCTTTAGTTAGTAAGTTTGTTAATAATATATTATAATTAGGTTAGGATTGATTAATTCGTGAAGCTAATCGGGCGAGCGAATACGTGTGACATTGACATTGATTGAATGCGAATAAAGTAAAGAACGAGTTTCGCAGAAAGTGGATTGAGACGAGAGAGGCGAGTTATTGTATTCCATCGGCATTAGCTCTGAGAGGACTAGTAGTGCATAGGTTTTATAGGGCATCTCATTAGGGAGGCTGACACCTGGAAGTCATCACCCGGGTGCAAAGAGGACTCCGACGAGGGTCTGAGTCGGGTGTAGTGGAGGTCGGAAGTCGTCGACGTGCCGATACCCGTCGGAATCAAGAGCGAGTCCCGGGAGGAGCCATTCTGAGGTCGTGAAGAGGAAGTCCGAGTAGAGAGCCTCTATGTCAGGAATAGAGAGTCGAGGAACTCGATAATACTGATGCGTAAGAGTTGCAGACAGGGTTCCGAGCCGGAAGAGGAAGACGTCTGAGGTCAGACTGGGGTCAGAACCTTTCGGAAGTGACAGGACAGGCTGGGAGAGCCAGTATTTCCGGGATACCAAGAACTTACAAAGAGCTACCCGCTCATCTTCGTTAGAGAAGAAGTCTACACGCAGTGTGGCCCGAGGGAAGGGTCGTAGTCAGAGAATACGAGTGCTAGTGAGAGACCGTGACCCGTCGCCATGTCCCTGGAGGGACGTTGAATGAATAGGCGAGGGAGAACTCCATCGGAATCATACGAGCATAGACATTCTGGCGTAATACTGTGTTGCAGTATATAACACGCATTGAGTCGTAAATCCCATTTAATTGCGTGTGTGTACATACTAAAACCACTAAATCGCGATTTTGACCCCGAAGATGCCCACATACATACTCGTGGCTACCTTTTCGTTTTCTGGATCTACTTTCCAAGGGCTTTCTAATGGTGTATTACATGTGCGCCTAACTCCATTTTTAATTTTTTCCCTTAATTATAGGAGAGAGTAGAAACTATATTAGGAGTATTCTTGAATATGCCTTATGGAGTTAAATCCTACTTTTATTACAAAAAATAGTAAAGGTGGAACGAAAATGCCTTAATACAATACTAACTAGTAAGTACCGTAAATACTCTAACAGAACGCCCACGTACTATTCCATTCATCTCCTCCGACCCCCGCGTACAATTAGAGACCCGCGCATTAATAGAGACCCGCGCATTATTCGAACTAACCGTTTTACTACTCCGAATTTAGTTGAAATAAACAGGCTAAAACCAAGAATTTTGAAACTTTTAAGCGACTTAAAAGTATGTCATTTAATTTAAGATATTCAGTGGCTAAAAAGTTAGGTTCGCACTAATTTCTGTACTTTTAAACACTGAAAATACTTCCGGTGACCCGCGTACTGTTAGAGACTCGCGTATTATTGGAGACCCGCGTATTATTCCATTTAAGCCCTCGGACCCCCGCGTACAATTAGTGACCTGCGTAGTAAAAGAGGATTTACGGTAATTATGTTGCTAGTCTTAATAATTATAATTTGGCAACAAAAAGATTGAGTATCATCACTATTGAAAATCGATATAAAAAAGTACCTATTACTTTTTGGGAAATCAATAATTAAATCTGAAAGATATTCTTGTTGGTTTTGATCGTTTGTGAGATGTAGTAGTAGACCAAGTAGGAACTACATGACATATATATAGACTTGCTAAATATAGGAGTAAAAAGTACAGAATTTCTACTACCCCCTCACTTATTAGACCACTTAATAATTAGTTTTTAAGCTTTAAAATACGAAAAAGGGTCTTAGAAATTATTTATGAAAATTCTGACGCGTACTAATTCGACTTTCTTTACTCCATTGGGCTGATTATATGAGGGGTGAGCTCCTCCAATTAATCTCGAGTAATTCTCGAAAAGTTCGTGCTGATACTCAGCAGCTATTCTGTTACTGTTAACCTATAAGGAAAGACATCTCCAATTCTTTGTTCTGATTGTCAATTAAATTTTATTAGAGGAAGCCACATTACATTTTTGAAGGGATTTTAGAACATTCAAGAAAATAATTTAAAATTTTGATAGCAAAGTTAATAATTTAGTGCGTTTTCTTCATTTTTAAGACGGAGTGCGTACTAAGTGCTAATTTGGGTGGTTTTCGACCAAATTAATTAATTTTTCTTTCCGATGACCATGGTGGATCGGGCAGGGGTTGAAGCAGCAGTTGTTGATGCGGTAGATGCCGTTGTTGTGGATTCTGTTGTAGTGGAAGTGGTGCTGGTGGAAGATGTAGATGAGCTGGATGGGAGTGGTGGGAGGGTCAATGGGGTTGTTGAAGGTGTGGATTGAGTGGTTGTAGTGGTTGGGACGGTTGTTGTGGTTGTGGTGGCTTCAGTTGTAGTTGTAGTGGTGGCTTCTGTAGTGGTAGTGGTAACAGGGGCTCCTGTAAATTAAAAACAAACGATGTTAATTACTTCTTTTTTTAACTTTTAATTAAACATAATTATACTGTTAATTAATTTCGATCAAAATCTCACTTGTGCAGTTAGCAAGTAAAGCCTTCACGCAACGGCATTGGTCCCCATTGGTCTTATTGTATGTGACGGTGAGGAGGCCTGGGCTCAATATGCACAGTACGCTGGATTCTGCGTGGAAAGAAACAATCATACATTATCATTGTTTTCAACAGAAGCATTTCAAAAATTGGATTTGAGAACATTTTAAAACAGAAACCTTGTCGTTTCAAAAACAGCAATTAAAAATGAAAATAAAAATGTTTTTTTTTTGTTTTTTTTTGGTAGAAAAGTTGATTATTTTGTGTTTAAAAGCATTTTTAAAAATTGTTTTGTGAACTCCTCTCTAATACCGCCTATTCAGCTTAATTGGGTATTGATTTTAAGCCAAACTTCCAATACACTATGGTACACTACATTATTCTGTTTGAAATAATTTACCCTGGTAATCAGCCACGGGGCCGGCAGTAGTTGTAGTGGGCTCCGTTGTTGCTTTTGTAGTTGTTGTTGTTGCTACGGTGGTTGTAGTTGTAACTGGAGCACCTGTATATGTTTAATTCAAAACCAGCTCATGTTACAAATACAATATTACTAAAGACCAGTAAAACAAAAAGCGTATAAAATCCCAAATTTACTTGAAATTTCAATTTTTCAGTGTTTTTAGGCTTACGAGTGCAGTTGGCAACCAAGGCCCGGACGCAGACGCAAGTGTCACGGTTGCTCTTTGTGTAGTTGACTTTCACGTTGGGGTTGGCGCAATATCCACTCAACTCTAGATACAAAAAAATCATAAAAATAATTGAATATTTAAAATTATGTTATGCTTTATATATAGAAATGTATTTACATTTTTTTTTAAATAACTATTACCTGTATAAGTGTCGCTTTGAGCTGAGGCAGCCACGACAGCGAAGACAGCGAAGGCGCCCAAAACACTCAGAATTCTTGTAGAGTTCATTTTGTCGAAATTTGAAGTTGTTCTTGACTTGAAGAAGAATTAGAAACCGGTAAAGACTGGCGGATGGTTAGTAAAATAAAAACAAAAGTCTTTAAAAATGGCTACTTAAATCTTCCAGTTGGACTCAGTAAGTACTCCAGAGTGATTATGATTTTAAATCGCAATTTTTGGGCTCTTTTATACCAATTTGGGTACCCATGGATAGACACAGTTTGAAATGAAACGAATTAGGTTTTTAGTTTCTATTGATTCATGAATCAAATTAATTTAGTTTGACGTACGGAATATTATTTGTGACGCAATTCTGACCTCTATACGTGTGTATAGGTTTTGTTTTTAGTTCAAAAATATTTGTTACAACACTCTGAAGGCCTTATTCCACCATTTCTTGTAAGTGTGGCACCGGCACGTAAGTTCGGTGTCAGTTTGTTAAAAATGATGGCCTTGGAAGCACGTGCCAGTAACTTACTATAATCGGTACCGGACCGATCGAAAGTATAATTATAATTATAATAAAAATACACTGTTAATGTAGGAAAAGGGACTGAATTAAGAAAATAATGGAAAATATACGCACTTTAAGTTGTAAAGTATAGGAACCAGTAAATATTCATTGTAGTGTGATTGTGATGAATTATTGCTATCTTTTGCATTGTTCGTTCTGTCTCTGAAAAAATGTGACGCAACTTTAACTTTAATTTTGACCCGAAACAGACGCACAAAATGGAACCATCTGTCACTATAGCATTGAGTTGAAATGAATGGGATTTATTGCGTCAGTTAAATGACACTGATCTCATTCATACAGCACAGTGTCTAATTTTCAGCCCACACACGTGCGTAATTTATTAGATCTAGTATTACAACTCTAAAATTCTCTTTGCGTAGGCATTGTTTCACTGATCATTTGTGTACAAACACTTTCAATTTTCAGCTAGAAAAAGGGAATTAAAAACATTAAAGGGAATTAAAGTCCAGTTTTTCTTAAGTTGGCGGTTAAAATGGCCAAAGTCCTTACATTTTAGGTAAAAACCGTATTTGTATATGAAAAGTGCAATGCTGTGGGTGGAATTTGGCAGGCGTACCGTAAATGCAAGATTGATGGCCGGTCATTCTTACTATAGACTATAGCGAATGATAATAAAAGCAATATTTTTGTACGCAGAAAACTTTCCACACATTTTCTGTCTACAACGTCACAGCTGAGCCGGGAACTGTACACCTGCTGTCACCGAAGCAGCAGCAGCAGCATGCAATGCCCGCCTGTCAGTCTTTCCCTGGTTCTGTCCCGAAACGGATGGTACGACCCATCACTGGTCTCAAAACATGCTACCCGGGTATTCTACTGTATTAAAGTTATAAGCCACAAACATACTTTTTGAAATAAGTTTAGAAATTCCAAGTATTCATAACAAATAGTGGTGCACACCATTTCAAAACTTAAGGCTTTCTTCGTTAACCTTTTCGAAACGGTAATTTCTAAAGTTTTACAACTTTTGGAACTGTGATTTTCAAGTTTTACACCTTTTGAAACTGTTAATTTCAAGTTTTGACCTTTTTTAAAATGTTATTTTACATTTTTTGACCCTTTTGAAAATGTCATTTTGTTACATTCTAGGTTCGACCTTTTTGAAAGTATTTAATACTAGTTTTGCATGTTTTTGGAAACTTTAATTTGCGGTTTTAACCTTTTTCAAAACGTTAATTTACAATTTTGACCGTTTTGAAAATGTTAATTTCTAGTTTTGACCTTTTCAAAAAAGTTGCTTCGAAGATAAAACACTGCTGTAAATCGTTCTTTTACCGATGGTTGACCAGTTCCGAGTAGGTTAAAATCTGTATTGTGGGAAGATAGACAAAATGTCTATTTCATATTTATTTAATTTTTAATTACAATTTTGATTTGGCCTAGTTCACAAGTGTAAGAAGAAATTATGGATGACAGAACAATAGACAAAGTATTTGCGGGTTGTTTAGAAGAACTGCCACCGGTTAGCTCAAAGATCGTTCGAATTTTTACCAGCTCCACATTTACAGGTAATATATATTTTAAATCTCTGCAAAAACTGAAATTGTCAGTTTTTACTATTTTTTTTTATTTAATTTTAGATACAACATTAGAGCGAAACACACTCATGGCGGAAGTGTACCCAAAAATAAAGGAATATTGTCGGGAGAAGCATGGACTTGAATTCCAGGTTAGTTTCGAGCTAAAAACTTTACAAAAATCGCATATATTCAAAACATTATTTTATTTTCGTATTAATTATTGGGATACAAGATTAATGATTAAATAGTCGATTTTTGTGTATTTTATTGTTTTTGATTGTGTTGCTTTGAGGTGGTGGACATGCGATGGGGCGTACGAGACGAGGCAACGGATGATCACATGACTACAGAGCTCTGCATGCGAGAGATTAAAAACTGTCAAAGATTGTCTATGGGTCCTAATTTCGTGGTCAGTAAATAATCACCACAGTCATATAGTTGTAAGGATAACGATAATGATAATGATGGATACATCTTTGGTCTGCTGTTGTTTCCCATAAGAAACGAAAATGAGTGAGAGAGCCAACCACAGGTCATACGGTCGTAGCTTAAGAGACAAAAGGACGTTTGTGGAGAAATTGTAAATAGGACATTTTGCATAGTTTCAAAACATGTAAATGGAGTATTTTGCATCTTTTCAAAGCAGTGTCAATGGGACATTTTGCACCTTTTCAAAATAGTGTCAATAGGACATTTTGCACC
Organism: Dicyrtoma fusca; assembly: GCA_034695205.1. Taxonomy (NCBI): domain Eukaryota; kingdom Metazoa; phylum Arthropoda; class Collembola; order Symphypleona; family Dicyrtomidae; genus Dicyrtoma; species Dicyrtoma fusca. The sequence goes on from JAQFZC010001130.1 coordinate 6,316, forward strand.
TTTTCAAAATAGTGTCAATCGGACATTTTGCACCTTTTCAAAATAGTGCCAATAGGACATTTTGCACCTTTTCAAAATATTGCCAATTGGACATTTTGCATCGTTTCAAAACATGTAAATAGGATATTTTGCACCTTTTCAAAATAGTGCCAATAGGACATTTTGCACCTTTTAAAAACAGTGCCAATAGGACATTTTTCATCGTTTCAAAACATGTAAATAGGATATTTTGCACCTTTTCAAAATAGTGCCAATAGGACATTTTGCACCTTTTAAAAACAGTGCCAATAGGACATTTTGCATCTTTTCAAAATAGTGCCAATAGGACATTTTACACCTTTTCAAAATAGTTCCAATAGGACATTTTGCACCTTTTAAAAACAGTGTCAAATGGTCATTTTGGCAACTTTTCAAAAATGCGTAAATGCACAGTCTCCCAATTTTTCAACACGAGTAGTATAATTTTTGTATCTTTTCCAATCGAAAAAATAGGAAATTTTGCAATATTATTTCAAAAAATGTGAATCTAGTATTTTGCATCTGCTCAAAAACGTCTAAACATAACAGCCTTTGTACTTTGCAAGTCCAAGAAATTATCCAAATTAAAATCCAAAATGACCCCTTTTTTCAAAAATATTGGCTAAATATTCTGTAGATTTAGCACATTAAATTTTACATTGAAATTATTTTAAGGCAAAATACTCCACTTTGCTTCTTCAGCTAGGATTCCAGGTACAGAAGTACCAGCACAGTATGTACATTTATTATTTGACAATAATAAGCTGCCTCTCCTGAAACCTCCCGGCCTGCCTGTCAACCTGGCATAATCATTATTTGGTAGAAGCGTGAGAAAATCATGTCAAGGAATAAAAAGTCAGTGGGGCTGCTGAAGGAAAGGAAAAGTCGAGATTCTCTGATTTAGATAAACACTCACTTTTTTGACTTACTTTCTCGGCTCAATCGAATCGATAGCGGAGACAGGCACGGATCGTACCAAAATCTCAAAAGCTCAATAGTTGTGTAAATGCCCATAGCATATCCTCCAACAGCATAGCACTCTACTAGACTACTAGACTTAAGAAGTAAAATGAATTTTACACCTGTCGATACCCCTAAAAAATTAGCCTATTTAACTGTTTCTGTTTGAAAAAAAGGTCTAAATACAGCTTTTTACAGGTTGGAAATTCCATTTTACGAATTTTTAAAAGCACTAAAGCAGTTTTCCCTAGCAATGTATGAGCATAATATGTTTTGAATTGATGCAAATTGCTCAAATATGTACGAATTAGCCTTTTCGAAACGGTACTATATCTAGTTTTACATCTTTTTGACAGTGTTAATTTCTTGTTTTACATTTTTTTGAAAGTGTTAATTTCTTGTTTTGCATCTTTTTGAGTGTTAATTTCTTGTTTTGTATCTTTTTGAAAGTGTTGAATTCTAGTTTTGACGTTTTTGAAAGTGTTAATTTCTCGTTTTTACCTTTTTGAAAGTGTTAATTTCTTGTTTTACATGTTTTTGAAAGTGTTAATTTCTTGTTTTGAACTTTCTGAAAGTGTTAATTTCTTGTTTTGACCTTTCTGAAGGTGTTAATTTCTTGTTTTACATCTTTTTGAAGGTGTTAATTTCTTGTTTTACATCTTGTCTAAAATGTTAGTTTACTGTTTTGACTTTTGTGAATGCTTTTGAAAATGTTACTTCTAGTTTTGACCGTCTTGAAAAGGTTTTAAAGAAATGAACGGTGTAGTGTTGAATGTGTGTGTAATTACGTAACCTCGTTTTGGATTTCACTTAAAAAAAAGCGTCAATTTGCTTCTTAGGCGACGCTATACATAATTAGAATGAGAAACCCCCTGGAATGATCTGTTTTCTTGACCTTTTTCCCAAATCCTATATTTACCTTAACTATAGGTATATGTATATACATATCTGGAGCCAAAAATGTTGAAATTGTAATCGCCGTCCTTATGTTTGTTTTTGGTTTGTGAATGACGTATATTTCTGTCATATGTAGGTACATAGATACATAAGTTGTAAAAATACTGTTTTACTAGTTTATTTTTATACGTAAAATCAGAAAATAAATGGTATAAGTATAACACAAAATATAGAGAAACTGAAGGAGTATGCTTTAATCTGTGAATTACACTTGAGATGCACTCAAATAACTCACAAAATTGACTAATTTTGCTTTTTACAGGTATTTTTAGGTCAAAAGTACGGCTACCGTCCAATTCCCACCATCATCATTGCCACGGAACTGATTCTCTTGAAAGAAACTTTGGTCTCCATGGGGGTGACCGTGTATCTACTGGACTTGTGGTACAAAAAAGATACGAATGCTGTTCCACATATTTTTATTCTACAACCCATTTCCTCCATTCTTCTTAATTTCAATAACAAGGTCGGTACCTAATAAAAATATTGTAATGCCTACATTTTACACAGCATTCTAAGAAAATTATTATTAACGTTTTCAAAACGGTACTATACATTATCTAGTTTTACAGCTTTTTGAAAGTGTTAATTTCTTGTTTTGACCTTTTTGAAAGGGTTAATTTCTTGTTTTGACCTTTTTGAAAGGGTTAATTTCTTGTTTTACATCTTTCTGAAGGTGTAAATTTCGTGTTGTGCATCTTTTTAAACATGTTAACTTAATGTTTTGATCTTTTTGAAAGTGTTAATTTCTTGTTCTGACCTTTGTGAAAGAATTAATTTCGTATTGGACCATTTTTGAAAGTGCTAATTTCTTGTTCATAGAACTTTTTGAAAGTGTTAATTTCTTGTTTTACACCTTTTTGAAAGTGTTAACTTATTGTTTTGACCTTTTTTTGAAATTTTTAGTTGCTGGGTTGAATGCCTGTAAAAATGTCACTACTAGTTTTGAACCTTTGAAAAAGGTTACTTTCTAGAAAAAGCACTTTTGTAAAGGACTCTTTCCATGGTTTCCCAGTTGCTAATAGGTTAAATAAAATATGCCATTAATTTTAATACTTTCAAACAATCTTAGCGGGTGCCCAAGCTACAGTCTCAAGATCAAGCTATTTGGTGGGACACTTTGGGCAAAATGCAAAAATTACTACGAAAAGCCGCTCATATGTGCTTTATTAACGGCAGTATGGACGAAGAGGCCATGCACAATTATTTTATGTCAGGTAATTGTATTACGTGCAGGAAACAAAATAAACTTTAAACTGACATTTTAAAAAACTAAAGAATTACTAAATGGCGCTAAAAAAAATTATATTTTTACTGTGCTTTTTGGCGTAGTAACGGAGCGCGAGGTGATAAATGGAGTTCTCAACGTTGACAATACGAAGGCACACTGCCTTGGCTACATCCGCTACATCAACAATGTGAATCTACAGAACATTAAGAAAGCTTCGAATTTCTTGGATATTATTAATCGGGGTCTCGATGCAGAGGCAGCAAGACTGCTAGGGAACTTAAGGGATGAAAGGCTGGTGGGGAAATTAGAAGCTTCTAACATGCAAAAGTGAGTTTAAAAAAATGATTTAACCTTTTCGAAACGGCGCGAAATGTCTAATTTGACATCGACTATAACAGTCGCCACTATCCAACATTTAGATGCCTAGACTTTGTTTGAAAGGACCTATTTTAAATCCAAGGTTTTAAAACTAGTTCCCTAGGGAACTAAATTTAGCTCCTTGAGCGCGAATCGGCGCGCATGTGCCAAATTCTGAGTCTGACGGCAAAAAAATTGTAAAATGTAAAGCGAGTACACAATTTTACTTCGATGAGGAATTAAAATTTTAAATTCGTATGTGCAGCAAAAAATGGGTTTCAGGGATTTAAAAGGGTATCGTGACAGACTGTATAAGAACGTTTTGAAAATTGTAATTTCTTGTTTTGACGTTTTTAAAAATGTTAATTTCATGTTTTATATTTTTTTGAAGGTATTAATTTCCTATTTTGAACGTTTTGAAAATTGTAATTTACTGTTTGGACGTTTTGAAAAATGTTAGGTTATTTCATGTTTTACAATTTTTTGAAAGTGTTTATTTCTGGTTTTACATCTTTTTGAAAAAATTAATTTATGGTTTTACATCTTTTTGAAAGTGTTAGTTTATGGTTTTACATTTTTTAGAAAATGTTATATTTGGTGTTTTGAAAGTTTTGAAAATGTTAATTTCTTGATTTACATCTTTTTAAAAATGTTGATTTCTAGTTTTGACCTTTTTGAAAAGGCTAATTTCATATTTTGACTTTTTTGAATTTGTAAACTTCTTGTTTTGCATTTGTTTGAAAATGTTAATTTCATTTTCATTTTGACCTTTCTGAAAAAGTTAATCTGTAGAAAAACTGCGTTTGTAAATTATGGTTTCCCTCACAGTTCTGAATAGGTTAAAAAAACGTAGTTTTTGCGGTTTAAATCATTAGCGGAGGTTACTAAGCTCAAGGCCATCTTAAAATCGATTAGAAATATGTACCGTAAAGACCCAAATAGTGCCCCCGGGCACTATTTTAAACTTCAAGCTAAGAGACCCTGGGCACAATTAGAGACCCGGGCATAAATAGGGACCCGTCCCGGACATTATATAGGGAGGGCACTAAAGTTCGCGCTAAGACATCGGGCACTATTAGAGATCGGGGCACAATTTGGGTTTTTACGGTAGTTATTTTTTTTCTCGCAGATACACCGTTGAATGGATGGGTCGTGAGGGGATAGCATCTGACACCCACGAAGAGTATCTCACTCATTTCTTGGCCCATTTCTACAAGAACATTACCAAGCTCGTGGATCGTGCCATGAGGAAAGAAGATTCTTCTGCCCAGGGCGTCATAGTAACGGAAATTTTGCAACATTTGCACGCTTGCAATAATTCTGTAGGCAGTTTCTACGGGCGGGAAGAGAGCCTTCAAAAGGCACACAATTACATTTTGGGGAAAACGGACACTCCGCTGGTTTTGTATGGGGCTGGTGGCTGCGGGAAAACTTCACTTTTGGCTAAAATTGCTGCCATGTGCTTCCCTTGGTTTGGGGATCGAAATGGGGCCGTGCCGCTTTTAATTCTGAGATTTCTAGGAACGACCCCGGATTCCTCAGCATTGACGCCCATGCTCATTTCCCTGTGTCAGCAGATTTCGTACAATTTCATGCTGCCCATGGAAGATATTCCGGATGACCTGGTGCCCCTCACCGCCCATTTCAAACAACTACTAACCTACGGGACGCTGGAGCAGCCGCTAGTTTTGTTTTTGGACTCTGTCGATCAAATGACGGGGGCTTCCGGGGCAAACAAATTGACTTGGCTACCTTCGAAGCTTCCCAGACATTGCAAGGTTATTTACTTTGTTTTAAACTGGGCATTCAAAACTAGTATTTAGTATTTTCAGAAGAAGAAGGTGTATGAAATAAGATACATAATGACATTTTTTAAAACAGTCGAAACTATAAATTAACATCTTTTGTACAGTTAAAACTGGAAATTACCACTTTTTAAAGCTGTCAAAACTGAAAATTACCACTTTTTAAAGCTGTCAAAACTGAAAATTACTATTTTTAAAACAGTTAAAACTGGAAATCAACATTTTTTAAAACAGTCAAAACTTGAAATTAACATTTTTTAAAACGATCAACACTGGAAATTACTATTTTAAAACAGTCAAAACTAGAAAGTAACGTTTCCTGAAAAAGTCAAAACTATGAAAATTAACATTTTTAAAGCAGTAAAAACTGAAAATTAACATTTTTTGAAACGATCTAAACTAAATTTACATTTCCTAAAACAGTCAAAACTGGAAATTAACAGTTTCTAAAACAGTCAAAACTGGAAATTAACATTTTCTAAAAGAGTCAAAACTGGAGTTTAGCATTTTCAGAATGTATGAAATACAGATATTGGGATTTCCAAAACCATTCAAAACTATAGGCTGCACCAACATTTTTTAACGATCAACACTGGAAATTACTATTTTTAAAAAGTCAAAACTAGAAATTAACATTTCGTGAAACTGACAAAACTGAAAATTAACATTCTTAAAGCAGTAAAAACCTAAAATTAACACTTTTTGAAACGATCAAAACTACACATTTACATTTCCTATACCAGTAAACTGGAAATTAAGATTTTCTAAAACAGTCAAAACTGGAAATTAACATGTTCTAAAAGAGTCAAAACTGGAGTTTAGCATTTTCAGAATATATGAAATACAGATATTGGGATTTCCAAAACCATTCAAAACTAGGCATTTTTAAAAGGTCACCACTGGAATTAAGCTTCTAAAAAAGGTCAAAACTAGGAATTTACTTTATCAAAAAGGTCAGAACTAGAAAGTTACATTTTGAAAAGATGTACATAACAAGATATTTTACCGTTTCAAAAAGGTTGGTTCAAAAAGATGCGTAAGCAAACATCTACGATTTTATGAGTTAGAGAAATGCGCCAGCATTAAGCCTAAAAAAAGGCACAGCATTTTCTCATTTTCCTTTTATATTGGTTGATAGTGCTATTATACGCTTTTACCAAAATTACGAATTCTGACCAGATTTTGTGTGTGGCCCAACAGATAGTGATTTCCTGCGTGTACGAACCCGAGGATGAAGCCATATCTCAAGATTACCTTCTACTCCGTCGAATTCTTGACTCTGAAGACTGCTTCTTGGAAGTGGCTTCCCTTGGGGAGGAACTAGCAACGAAAGTAATGCGAAGATGGCTCGTGGCTGCAAACCGGGATGTAAATAATTATCAGTGGAGAGTGGTGTGCAATGCTTTGGCAGAGTGTTCTCTACCCATTTTTGTGAAGCTGGTCTTTGCAGAGATTTGCAGATGGAAAAGCTATTCCAAGCCACAGGATACGCAACTGGCTGTCAGCGTCATGGATTCCATTTTTAAACTTTTTGAAAGGATCGAGATTCAGGTAATATTTCTATAAAAAATTAAATTAAAAAAAATGCCCAACTGTTTTGATAAAAGAGTCGTCATTTATAAATTTTGTTCTTGTTTTTTAAACAGCATGGCCGTCTTCTAGTAACACATGCTCTCGCATACATCACTGCTGCAAAAAGTGGTCTTTCCGAAACAGAACTAGAAGATCTCATTTCACTAGATGACAGAGTTCTGGACGATGTTTATCAGTATCACATGCCGCCAGTTCGAAGAATCCCGCCACTTTTGTGGACTCGAATCCGAAACGATTTACCAAACTATTTGAGTGAGAGGGAAGCAGACGGTGTGAGTGTGCTCAGCTGGTATCACAGGTGTGCCTTTAGTCTTTAGTTGTCAAAGATTTTTTTAAAATTCAAATTTCGAGCCAAAAGGGCCTATATTTAAATAGCGCGAATTTTTGAATTTTGGCTCTTAAAGACAATTTCGCGATGCGGCTCGTGAGCGCTACTTCTCTGACGAGGCGATGGCGATCTACTTCCACTCTTCGATCGCCGATTACTTCCTTGGGATTTGGGGTGGCGGGAATCCGAAGCCATTCAAATACACGGAGATACAGCGCCATCGATTTAATTTAGCCGATAAAGAAGGCAGTGCAGATCGTAAGGTCCCTCCGCAGCCTCTAGTTTACCATGGGAAAGACGGTAAAGTCTCACGGTATAACCTTCGGAAGGTAATGAACTCGTTTATTAAAAATATTGCTGATTTATTATTGATTGTATCCTATTAATTTTGTTTTTTATGATTTGACCTTTTATAAATTAAAGTTTGGCGAGCTGCCCTACCATCTAGTGAGAGCCAAACGTTTTTCTGACCTGTACAATCACGTGCTTTTTAACTACCAATGGCTTCACGCCAAAATCGCATCCTGCCCCCTCCAATCCGCACTCAGTGACTACGAAGATGCTTGCATAAATGTTAATGATAAGGATGCGTCGCGGTAAGTCAAGGCCAAAGTCAAAAGCTAGGTCAAAGGTCAAGTTTAAATTCGATCTTAATGTGTTATCTGTCTGTTCAATGTCAAAGCAAAGCATGTTTGTTTGAGGGTTGCCTTTATGACCATATTTTCTATTTCTAAATGTTTTACAAGAACTTTGCTGTAAAATGGCTTAACAAGTTGGCGCATGCGCGTGAGTTTAAAAGTGTGTTAAAAGTGCGCCATGTCTATGTGTTGAAGCATGTTAAATGTTTGAATGTATGTTAAGATTTACAAAATAATGGAATGCTAATTAATTAATCTTGTTGTAATGCATTTATGTAACTCACTTACCGATCTATGTGTTCTACTGTCCTGTCACTGTGTCTTAAATGTTGTCTTGTTATGAAATGTCGGTGTCGTTTGTCGTTTGTGAAAAAAATATGCAGAGAAGTCATGCGTCGATTGAGAAGGTATTTTGTGGCTTTGATTTACAAAATAATTAATTAATTCAATGATAATTTTCTAACTTTGGGTTTTTACAATTTTTTAGAGAAATAATGTTAGTAGCTGATGCCCTCCGATTAGGTGGAGCAATTTTACTCTACCACCCCCAAATGCTGGCCCCACAATTAATTGGACGGCTGCTGCCAGAAATTGGAATGAATCCAAACGTCAAAAGTTTACTGAGGCAATGTGATACGGAGGGCATTCGACATAATGCACTTTTGCCCTCCTACCACTGTATGCATACTCCAGGAGGACCGCTAAAGGTTAAAAAATAAAAAATAAAAAAAAATTAAAAAATGAAAAACTGCATAATAATAATTGAAATTAATGACGAAAATCGTATTTTTGTAGTATTCCCTTGAAGGTCATCAATTCGCAGTATTTGGCTTTTGTCTCACTGCAGACTTCCGCTACATAATTTCCATCTCGAATAAATTCGTGACCTGGGACCTGTCCACGTCGGACATGTGTCGAGAGGTCGTACCGGGCATTGAAGGGATCCTTCAGGGGCTCGTGATCAGTCCGGACAATCGTTATGGGGCAGCTTTTTCAAATATTAATCAAGTTGTTCTACTTAATATGCTTACGAATGAATTCAATATTTTGGAAAATCCTATTATGGATAAAAAATCCATTACTGGACTCTATTTACTCAATACACATTTGGTCGTGTTTGGACTCAAAAGCTGGGTACTTTTTAAGTGAGTTAAGTTAATGTTAAAATACAAAGTTTTAGTTCAAAATTCGTCGTTTTAACCTTTTCGAAACGGTAATATATTTAGTTTTAAATGTTTTTGAAAATCGTGATATCCAGGTTTTTGACCTTTAAAAGTGTTATTTACCAGTTTTGACCGTTTTGAAAGTGTTATTTACTAGTTCGGACTGTTTTGAAATAGTGTTATTTACTGGTTTTGACCGTTTTGAAAAAGTGGTACTTTTTTGTTTTGACCATTTTGTAAAAGTCTTATTTACTAATTTTGGCAGTTTTGAAAAAGTGTCATTTACTTTTTTTGACGCTTTTGAAAGTGTTATTTACTAGTTTTGACCGTTTGGAAAGTGTCATCTACTAGTTTTGACCGTTTTGAAAGTGTCATCTACTAGTTTTGACGCTTTTGAAAGTGTTATTTAGGGTAGGTGTGTGTAAATGTGATACGTACTTAAATGTGATAATCTCTTACTGGGGACTCGTTTTTAAACCGATCCCTTTACAAATTTTACAGAATGTTCTTAACGGCTAATTGTATCCAAAATGAAACAGGCAGAAGATTCCATCGAATTTTTCTAACTAAAAAAAATGAATTATCACATTTAAGTATTTATCACATTTACACACACCTACCCTACTAGTTTTGACCGTTTTGAAAAAGTGTCATTTACTGGTTTTGACGCTTTGAAAGTGTTATTTACTAGTTTTGACCGTTTTGAAAAAGTGTCATTTACTGGTTTTGACGCTTTTGAAAGTGTTATTTACTAGTTTTGACCGTTTTGAAAAAGTGTCATTTACTAGTTTTGACCGTTTTGAAAGAGTACATTTATGGAATTTAGCACTTTTGTAAAGCATTCATCCCATATGGTTCTCCAGTTCCGAATAGGTTAAGAGTTTATAGTCAAAAACTGTTGTTTGACTTTGATTCCAGTATTCATGGAGAAATGGAAGGGGAAACGCCGATACTAGTTGAAAAGTCAATTTTGAACATGACCTTTGCAACACTTCAGGATTATTTTGTGGTTTTGTGGAGTGGAAGTTTGGACGATACGAAAATGCAACTTTTGACTTTTGTTGACGGCGAGGAAATAACTCCATTAGATTTTCACGGGTTAGTAAGCATTGCATCTTTTTAGCTGTTTTTTAAAATAAATTTTGTTTCTTCTAATTTAATTTTATTTCATAATTTAGGGCTCTAGTTGTTAGTGGCTCAAGAACTAGACTGTACACTTGCATCGAAGATCAGGAGAATGCGATGGTTGAAATGAATTTAATCGACAATGGATGGGAAGTTGGTCGGGTCTACTCGAGTAATAAGGATAAATTAATTCAGCTCCAATTTTCACAGGAAGAAAGTTACATTGTTGGCACTTTCATGATGGGCTATAAGGTGGGAAGTTTAAAATAAAAATAAACTTAAAAAAAGAAAGAAAGACTAATTTTTTATTCCCAAGTTATTTAGTTTCTTTAATTAGGTAATTAGTAATTATAATATACGTTAATTGTTTTTTACAGGTATTTGAAGTTGAATCTAGCAAAATGATTACGCTTCTCCTTCCAGACAATGGGATACGAAATATTTCGACTAAACTTTTGGAATCGAATTCTTGTGTGCTGTCGAAAGATTCTACTTACGCGATTGCTGGTGTTCGGTAAGTTTTAGGTCATTAGTTGTTAGTCAAAATTCATTGTTTTTATTTTGAACAGTTGACAGAATAAAAATTGATAAATTACTGTAATTTATTAATTCATTAACAGGAAAAATCTCTACGTCTGGGACATGATTTCTGGTGATCTTTTAAAGAATTTGGATGCTCACTTCGGTCGCATCATCAAAATATGTAGTTTGACGATTGGAAATTGGAATTCTGTGATTACGAGCTCGATTGATCGTACTGTCAAAGTTTGGAATATCAATAATATTTTTGAACAAGTTCATGCCATTGACCGTCATGAACTTCAGATTGATTCTATCAGGTAAATTGCTGAATTATTAAACTGCTACCTACAACCTACGACCTATGAGAATCTGTGTAAATGAACAGGTAGATTGGTATTCGTAATATATTTCGGTTTCTATTTACTTCTCTTAAACAATATTGACTTGATTTTCATTCACAGTATTTCACCGACTGCAAATCTGGCTGCTACAGCAACGAGAAGTTGTGTCGGAATTTGGGATCTGAAAGTGGGCAAGTTGGTTGCTAAATTAGCTGATTCGCCCCTTGGGGCGATTGTGACTCACGCAGCTATAACAAAGGCTGGAAAGTAAATAGTATTAATCTTTTAAATTACTATAAAATGTTGAATATTGTAAGCGGTAGTTAACCTAGGTAATTACCTAGGTTAATGTATTATTTTTGCTTTCGTTTTTATTTAATTTCAGGTACATAATTTCGGAGGAATCTGGTTGCGTTTTAATATGGAGTATTGAGGAACTCAAAGTATTATTCAAAGAAGAACAAGATCAAATCAAACAAATGTTTTTTATTGACAAGGATCAAATTTTTATTACAGTATCGAAAATTGGGGGAGCTGATCTTAAGTAGGTTGAGTTATTTAGTTATTACCTATTCGCAACTGGCAAACCATGGAGGAACGAATGCTATGCAAAAGTCATTAATTCTATAAATTAACTTTTTCAAAACGGTCAAAACTAGTAAATAACACTTTTTCGAAAAGTCAAAACTAGTATGTAAATAACACTTTTTCGTAAACAGTCAAAACTAGTAAATAACACTTTTTCAAAACGGTCAAAACTAGTAAATGACACTTTTTCAAAACAGTTAAAACTAGTAAATAGCAGTTTTTTAAAACGGTCAAAACTAGTAAATAACACTTTAAAAACGGTCCAAACTAGTAAATAACACTTTTTCAAAACGGTCAAAACTAGTAAATGACACTTTTTCAAAACAGTTAAAACTAGTAAATAGCAGTTTTTTAAAACGGTCAAAACTAGTAAATAACACTTTAAAAACGGTCCAAACTAGTAAATAACACTTTCGAAACGTTCAAAACCAGTAAACATTTTTTCGAAACTGTCAAAACTAGTAAATAACACTTTTAAAAGGTTACAAAACTAGAAATTACCGTTTTTAAATGGTCAAAATTAGAAATTCCTCTTTTTCAAAAAGATTCAAAACTAAGTACATTCCCGTTTCGAAAAGGTTAATACCTGATGAAAGAATGATTAAGTTGATAATATTTAAAAGCTTGATTAATTAGGCACTAAATAATACTCTTTTTAAACAGATCTCGCGCTGTTGCTAGACAAATGCCGACTGGAGTCAAGCTGTATGAGTTTGAATACCCTATCAAGAATTTACGGAACCTAATTTCTACGTCGGATTCTACGCTCCTGGTTGGACCAGGCTTCGAAAAGTTAAAGGATACACTTTATATTTATAATGGAAAGACTGGAGTTATGTGTCACAAAATTATTCTCAAATATCCAAACTTTAAGGATTATACTTCCATATTAGCCGTACCGAAAAGAGCTACACAGGTACTTCACGTATAAACTCTAAATTAATACATACATGCATCTACTTTTTATTATTATTTAATGGGCACTTTTTGTTTTTTTGTTAATTTTGTAGATCGCACTGATTGATTCCGACAAAGGAAATATAATCGACGTCAAAACTAAAAAGTTTATCCGATCCGTTCCAAAATGGGGTGGGAGGTGTACTAAAGATGGGAAGTTTGGACTGTATGCCCCAGGCAGGGGTGGACTAGAACTGATTGATTTGAAACACGGAAAACAAGTCCGGACTTTTATTCCTAAGGTAATTATTGCTACAAAAAATTCATAACGAGCAAAACTAGTAACTAGTATATAGTGCTATATTTATGTTTTTAACTGAAATCTGGATTTGTATACTGAAAAAATAAATCAATGTTGTTTTTAGGTGGCGGAAGGTGTTTTCACGACGATTACCATGTTTAATCGAACTGACGAATATGTATTGTACTATCACAGTGGGCGGAAAACAATTCGCGTCTTTCGGTAAATTATTCAAAAATTCTATTATATTAGTATCAGCAGGCAGGTAATAACTAATTATTATTGAAATTAAGGATACAGCAGGCACAGTATTTCAGCTGTTTCATTATTTTTATATCGGGTTTTAGAACAAGTGATGCAGAACTAATAGCAAACTACCGAGTACCTGCCGAACTTACCTCAATAGACACAACTGCGGATGGGAAATCCGTTGTTTTGGGAACTTTGGATGGTTGCCTAACCGTTCTAACAATCGCTGATCCGAAAAATCCACAAACGATCGATTATCTACTCGGGTTGCCATCGAGGGACGAGGAGGTAACGTTCCTAATGATATACCTATAAAAACTAAAGAAGTGTAAAAGTGTATGACTTTGAACTTATTAAAAATTGTTTTTTATTCTGTAATTTTTAAGGCCGCCCAAAAAGAAGCAAAATTCTGTACCCCCTTCTACTTCCGCACCGCAGCCAAGATGCGATTATTGGCTGCAAGGGCCCAGCAAAAAGTCATTGCTGCCCAGGCCAGTGCTATCAAAGAGAAAGAGGATAAAATGGACACGGGTTTTTTCACTCGAACGGTTGGAGGATCTGGAGGATCTGGTCGTAACACAGATTCGGGAATGGGATCAAGTCGATTCCCTTCCGTCGTTAGTCAAGATGATGCCGAGTCTGTCACAGAGTTCACTGAATCGACTGAGCAAAATTCTGCGTTTACACTTCCTGAAACTGAAACTGAGGGTGATGCTTCGGATGCAGAAACTTTAGTGGATGAAGATGATGGTGCTTGAGCGTCTTCTAATCTTATCGATACAGAGTCAAATGGATAATTATTATTAGTATTATTACAAAATCCGAAAGTATTAACTTGTCAGAGTAGAGGAAGCACAAAAAATAATATAATTATTATATATTTCCATATTTCCCAAACTATTTACATAGATTGGTATTTTCTTGCATTACATTTTACTTCATCCCTTTTCCAACAATGTTATGATAGTACCTACCTACCTGCCTATATTTTAATTTGACAGTTTTCGATTAAAATTCACATGTTTCGTCAGAAATATGCAAAACTGTATAATAAGTTACTTTATCTAGGTAATTACAGTGTAAATCAGCAACTGCTAGAACTTGTATCACTTCTATTGGCTAAGGGCGCTCTATTAAACTTGTGTTTAGGATAGAAACGCAATAAAACGGCGGCATGTAATTGAAACGTATTTAAAGTCATATTTGTAATTTTACACATATATTTATTTGACGCAGTTTATCACAAAAACATAATGATCCCGTTGCACAATCTTAGTCAATATTAACTTTTATCTGGTTCATAGGGAAACATTACAAGATACAGTTTTTGGTTTAAGCTATGTATTATAATTCATTTTTATTTTTATAGTTTATTAAAAATATTCCAACTGAACTACAGAAACGTATTACGTAAATGTAGTATAATTACATGAAACAAAATACTGCTAACAGTCACCATCGGGGTATCTCCCCTCATACCAAGGCAAAGTGTAAATCTGAGGAGGATTTCGAACGGTTTTTCGAGATCGTCGTTTCGTTGAACAAGCACAAATGCAAATGACGAGACTAACAATGCAACAAGTAACAATTAAAATCGTAACGAATGTTATAAAAAGAGCTATTATTACACTTGAACTGTTATCAGATGAACTAAAATTGAAGCGGTCATCATGGGTGACCGCCACAGGCGTGTAATCAACCAGGAAGCGACTATTATTTGTGCCCCAGCTCAGAACTGTGAAATTGCTTAAGGGAGACATCGATGTGAATCCTTAAGATGTATTACTGGCCAAGATATTTGATGCGGGCTTCGATGCAATTTTGATTAGAAATTTTGCAGCTGCAATCAACTGCTAATCCAACTTTAGTGGTTTTCGTTCTTCTCGTCGTGGTAAGTGGTAGGAGAACTCTGCTTTTGGAAAAAATTATTACTTTAAACAAAATGTTCTTCAAAGCTTAGAGAATAATGTGTAATAACCTATTTCAAAATAAAAAAACTTACTACCTGTTCGCAGAACTGCTTCACAAACTAACAGTTGGGTTGATTTTAACAACTAGGAAGTTTTGACGAATGTTTCTCCTAGTTTGGATGTGTTACTTGTAACGTAGCACTAAAGCATGACTATCAAACTTGTTTACTCAATTTAGAAATAAATGCAGTGACGTAATACTTTCACTTGAAATAATAAAGTGCTTCGTATTCATGAAATAATGAGATGATGAGGAAGACGAATGTATGGAATATATACATCTCGTTTATTAGTAGGTACTGCGGCTGGTAACTTCTTCGAGTTAGACTTAGACATCACTAAAAACAATTATGATAATGAAAAATTAAAATAATTACCTACCTATACTTCTAGCTCAAAGTTAAAGTGTTTTGCTGGAGCTATTTGAAATAAATTGCACTTCCTCATGTACATGTTAGGTATACAACAACGGCTATAAATATATATATAATAGCTACCTATACACATCACATGAACTCCAGCGGCGCTTTAAGCTTGATGAGCCCAATATCGTTAGGCTTAACGGAATACGGCCCTGTGGGGTGATCTGTATGCTATATTATTCTCTCCGCATCTCGATGTTGGGCATTTGGCTCCGTGTTCTCGTTTTAAGGCTCTACACCTAGGAAATCTTTTTTGAAATGATGTCGTCCTCCTATCACAAAGAAGTCTTCCAATTTAATATCTTGAATACAGTGTGCGGCCGTGAGGACGTAGTATTCGTTTAAAGCGAAAGCCCCGCAGTGAAACTTATACCCTGTAAGTAGGATTGTATAAACAAATTCTTGTTATTTATGGATTCGATAAACTGTCGACTTCGTTACTAAGACAGTAGTCCACTACTAAAAAATCCCAGCTTGTTTGGATGTAATTAATTTAGACTTTACAGTATTAGGAACTGTAGAATTATGAAAAGCATACATTACAAAAATATTTAAATCTCTAAATTAGTGTTTTTGAAACGGTCAAATCTACTAAATAACACCTCCAAAACGTTTACAACTAGTAAATAACATTTTCTCAAAAGGTCAAAACTAGTCAATAACGCTTTTTCAAAACAGTCAAATCTAGTAAATAAAATCTCAAAAGGTCAAAACTAGTAAATTGCACTTTCTCAAAACGGTCAAAACTAGGAAATAACGCTTTTTAAAAACTGTCGAACCTTCTAAAGAACACTTCAAAAACTATCAAACCCAGTAAATAACATCTTTTTTAAAATGGTCAAAACTAGTAAATAACACTTGACAAAAGGTTAAAAAACTAGAAATTGCTATTTTGTGAAACATTCAAAACTAAGCATATTACCGTTTCGACAAAGTTAAAATCTCGGAGGGATTACAAAGATTTGAAAAACACAATGCAGGAAAAATCCGAAAATAATTGAAGAAAACATTAAATTGTCCTACAACTTACAATTGCGTGGAGGCTAACAACCACTAGATAAAAGCTGAAGGAACTACTATAGAATTACCCAAGTAAGAATTTGTGATTACTTTACAGAAAACGTGTACCATTACATTAGTAAGAACAGTATTGTTATAAAGAAATAGTAATACATACATACCTAGATACAAGTTTAATATATTCATATGATAAATCAGAAATAAAATAAATAGGAAAAACCCGTAGTTTCCTGCATGCAAATGCCTTTTGTACGTACATACGTACGTACCATATATTTATTATTTCCGGTGAGTGTATAGTGTCGGCCATATATTTTCTCGTTGCAATATTTGCAAACCTTGACAGCACATTGTGTGTTGGGAAATTGCAAGGAATTTATTGTTATTTCGTCAGAAATAATATATTAAATGTTTATAGGTTATATTATGTGAGGCAAGGTTTTATTGGGAAATTAAAGGAAAAGTTGGAACTGATTTGGAACCTACTAAAATTTAATTGACATTATACTTATTTGATATTACAGAAAATGCCGTGGATGCCAAAATGTTGTATTTATATGTACTCTTTCCGAAATAATCTATCAACATATAACTTCCAATCATCCGATAAGCATTGCACTGATTTACTCACACTGTTTATTGGCATTTAGTCAAAACGATTTAACATGAGCCTAAATTCAGCTCAAGAACTTAAATCCATTTCAAAACGTCGAGGATCGTAAACAAACTTGTTTTGTGAAGGACACCCGATATTATGTGTTTATAACCCACGTCCAATATTCTTATTTCAAAGTTAGGTAATTAGTAATCGACGAAACAAAGTGGTGCGCATTTCCAGAGCAAACTTTAGATTTGATTAAGCATTAATATTTGTGAATGCTGTCTCGCATTTGTGTTTAATAGCCCATTACTCCACCAAATATTGCGAAAAGGACTTTGGCAATGAAATAAATATTTATTACGTTTCGCAGCTTGATTATACAAATATCATTTAAATTATTACAACACAAGAATTAATAGTTGCATGCATCATCAACAAATTCCGACAGGTGTATTTAGAATTGCTGCAATCAAAAACAGTCACCTCCACGTCAAAAATAGCAAGGACATTGAAATAAAACCGACACTAATCATCCCATTCCAAGTGTTCATCTAAAGTATGCTTGACAAAATGTAGAACTATATTTAAGTAATTGTAAAACAAAAGTGATATACTTTTACTTACTAAGATATACATATGTATACTATTTAAAAGTATACAATATTTATCGACAAAATAATGTATTCACATAGCTCTATAAAAGTAAAATTAAAATAACCTTGGAGTGCACCAAGCAACCAAATACATACTGGTAACACTTGCAGTAGTCATTTATCAAATCCGTATAAAAGCAGAGACGAGCTGCGTCAATAGCAATCACATGGTAGTTGCTTTCGGGGATTTCATACAAAAAAAAATCTTTAAAAAAATAAAAATATTTTTTTTGTTTATTCAAACGTTCTTTAATTTCAAATCCACAAGCTACGAAATTATGTGGTCTCTGAGTTTGACTGTTTTGACCTTCATTTTGGCCACCTCAATGCTGCCTACATCACACGGAATTTGCTGCCAAAGGGGTCCGTTCCCTAATTTTCGGTGTTTAGGTTGTGATGGTTGCAACGTTCTATGTTGCAGTTGCAATCGTTGCGAGCAAGACTGTCGACGCCGGTAAGATTTAACTAATATTTGGGTTTTCATCAATTAGATAATAAAATCTTGTTTTTTCTTTCAGTAACATTGAAACTGGTCACCAACGGAACTTGACATACTTAACAGAGTCGTCCTCCAAAAACTATGGTGACTCCATGGAAGTATTTTCTGCTGTGGACACAAACGCCGATGGACTTATAGACCTTGATGAAGCTTGGACGCATTTGACTACTGGCTGGAAGTCACCATCACTACATACTAAGACCGAGTTCACATATGAATTTGGTAATATGGACACAAATAAGGACGGATTTGTATGCCCAGCAGAAATGGACGATTCGCTGATGTAAATATATTTACAAAACGAAGACACTTAAATTAGTAATAACATATTCGGAATATTGTAAGAGCAGTACATAATTAACTGCATTAACTGTTGTCTTAATTTGGTTTACACAAATATTTTTTTCCTTCTTTGTAGTTTTAGTAAAAGCGTTAGTCATCAATTTGAAATAGTCTTAAAATAATTACGTGATAGTGAATCTAATTTGTTAAAGTGCATATCAGATTTAAATAATTTAAGCGGAAAAAATTAATAAAATATGAGTTTATAATTCGATAATAAAATAGTCCGTAAAAATATCGTTCAAAGTCTTCGGTCAGCATTTGGCAGTGGCATTAAAACAAGTTTTGCACCTTCAACCTTCCAAAAAAATTAAGTTACTACAGATGTAGTAGTTTCACTACTGTCTTTTCGACCAATATAAAAATAATAGGTCTTTCATCATAGAAAAAGTTAAAACAATGCAAGATAAAAAACAAATACATATAAATATTTAATAAAAAATAATTTATTAATAATAAATATTATTAAAGAAGCAATGGAATATGTACAGTATTATGTTCAAAATAAGTATCAGTTAACTAATCAGCTAATAACAAATATACCGATTTTGCACTAATATTGTATGAGGATAAACTCATTAACAAAAGAAACACAACAATTAATTTACAATTCAAATTAATACGCACTTGATCATTAATCACACTCAACCACATCCTTCGCTCATAGACGCAACGGCTATAAACAGAACTGATATTTAAAATGAAATGATCTCAAAGTAACTGTTCAATTTATACGCACCAATAATAATTGAACCTTATTATTCCAAATCCTAATAACTTGAATTAATGATTCATTAATCAATGACGCTCAAAAGCTTAATCTAACACTCCATGATTTCTCTATAAAGGCTCCACGCTCTAGCATTGCTTAAGTTTGGACTCACAAACAAAAAACTATGGACTGAATAGAAACCTAATAATTAATAATTTATTTCACATATTTTCGGCGCAAATGATTAATTTCCATTATAATTTATTTCTCTTAATAGTTCACACAATGAATTCGAAAGACTAATTATTTCTATTATGGCATCAATCCAAATCTATTGATTCCTTCACTGAATCAACTAACCAACCACAAGAAAATATGTACACTTACAGATACGTAAAAAAAACATGAGCTGATATTTTACAGCAGTAGCTAACTATACATAAAACTACTCAAAATGATACTTTACGACATTAGGTAACTTATGACCTCCGCAGATTTTGCATTACGGCACTAATTCTCCGTTTAAACTACTACATTACATTTACGACACTCAACATTCGGCTTCACAACCAAAAAATGTACTATAAAATTATAGAGATTGAATTCTTAAACTAGACTATAAACATCACAATTATTTATATTTGCTTAAAACCCGAAAATGTAACTTACAAACATAACCATTCGGCACAATTAATACAAATGTACACTTTACTCATACATATTCGGCAAACTATATGGGACTTTTGTCCTACAATTTTAATTTACAACACTCAACAGATTTTACTATACAAAAACTGATCAAAAGAATGTATGCCCACACCATTCACTTCCCACTACTGCTTTTATGATTTATAATTTAAACATCATGACCAATATTATTAATTTAATCAATTAAACAGTACTTTTACCAGACGTTGACATGGTTGACCTTTTACTGGGACTTCTCTGTCTGCAATTTTGTAGGATTATTTTATGGCCGCACCTTTATCTCTTTCATTTCTCGTTAAAAAACAAACTCTTAAGAAGAAAATGAGACCCTACGAATTACTTTCAATCATGGCTGACTGAACTTTCGCCTCGTCAACTGGTCTTTCCTGCTAGAGAATTCTGAGTGCCGTGCCGACCGTCTCACTGCACTGACAGTTGGAAGACTGATCAAGGCATGGTTGTAGCGTCTCTTTTGAGAGTTACAAAAAGCATAATTAGTCAGCACTGCAATCCTTAAGTCGCCCCTAACCAATCCCATGACTTTTAACATTACGTTAAAACAGTCATTCGCTCCTTTACATTTGTTTTCCTTTTTTCTTCTCAACCTGAGTTTAGCTTTACTTTTTAAACTATTATTTAAACTCATTTAATATTTATTACGTACTTCTGAATTTCCGCCTCTCAATTCAATGCTAGAAACGTTTGCCTATAAACGGAGCATAGGGATAACCTTTCTTTCAATGTTAATCGCCCCTCAGATTCATCAAACAACTATACGCAATAGATACGGCTAAAACAATTTTTCAATCAGCGAAATGAGTTTTAACTTAATGTTTATGTAGAGACGCATTAAAATAAGTAGCAGACACATTTGCACTGATTGAAACAACTAATTCTGGTCATTACTTCCATAGCAATTCACATACAGTCTAAACCTTGCAAATAGTTTGACTATAATTTAAAATTACAAAGTCCTACAGTGTACACAGATTTCATCGGTTAAGAGGCAAAATGGGTTACATCCAAAAAACACAGGAAGCAAAATGGTTCATATCCACGAACTCTTAAAAGCAAAGTAGTTCGTATCCATGCTGCATGTCAGCGTTGGTGTGTTACGGATATGAAATAATTTAATTCTGTACAACATAAAATTAAGTTGAGTTGAATAATTTGCCGTTATATAAAGTTATGACCATTTTTAAAATTTTATTCAACAAACATTAACAAGCCAGGAATGGGGGTAAAAAACAGCAATCTAACAGCTTAACTGACAGGACAAATGCTCTAAATGAGCTATTTTAACCAACTGCAGTAACCAAATATGTGCATTTTTAAATTTTTTAGTTCAAGTTTTTAAACATACTTTTGCTAATACTTTTTAAATAAAAGCAGTTTTACTCATTTCAACTGTGGTTTTATATATTCGCATTGAACTTACATTTGTTGCTACTGACAATATCCAAAATAGTAAACAAACATGTAGAGGTAAAGCAGCCAATTCTGAATTCAAAATAAAAGATATATACTCTTTGTTGTTAAAAATACTCATACTAATCTAGTATAAAGGAGTTAGACGACATAGTAATCAAGCTTACTGGGGCAAAACGTTTCCCTGATCTGTAAAATTTGATGCTTGTGCTAACCCAGAATTTAGTATAATACAAGTAAAAAATGTGAAAGGTTAACAAAATCCCAATCACTTGTCTAAAAGCATACTTACATAAACCAAAGAATGACACAACTCAGTGTGTCCACCATGCTGCTACTGCTAAGGTCAGCAATTAATGTCCACAATAACTAACCTGAAAACGCGGAATTAGATGCCTCGTCCAATGCTCTCTGAGTTAACCCAGAAAAGCCCAAAACACAATGTCAAAGAGTCAAACAACAAAAATCATCCGCGCGCCCGTCGCCCTTTAGTACATGGGCCTCGTATATTTGCGTGGATCCAGTCTATGAAATAAGCAGTTTCTGTGGCTCCTGATGGAATTCCCTCCACTCCACAACCAAACGCCCAGGATGCCAGTCCAACAACAACGTTAGCAGTTTCATTATTAATTACAATCGCACCTCCTAAGTCACCGCTGCAGAACGATTTTCCATCTTCTACGGATGTGCACATCATACTATCCAAGATTATATCAGCCTGTTCCTGATAATATGGTTCCTTGCTAGTAACAAAAATGTTTCTACATTCTTCATCTGAGATAGCATTCAAAACAACTTTTGCGTAGTAATGACGGGAAGGCCAATGTCTCATCCAGTCCCCATTCCCCATCCTCCGATAAGCACTTTGCCTATACCAAATAAAAATAATGAAAGCAAATCATTAAACTATGAATTGTATGCGACTTGTGTGACTATAATAGCCGCTTCCATTGATATTTAGTACGTGTTGGCAGCACGTTTTAAGCAAGTAAAGCACTGCTGCACCGGGTACTCCTTATTATATAGATACATATATCTCGGGAAGTGAACCAAACTGTATTCACCTAATGCTTTAAAAATGCACAAATCATGGTTTTGTAGGGAGTATTTAAATAATTCCAGAGGTTTTAACTTTAAAGCTCTGAAACTTTCAAGCCTGAAAATTAAGATGGTAGCAAACGTTTAATTTACTGAGAATTTTAGAAAGGTTCTATGTGTCGAACTAAATATTTAATGGAAGTATCTTCACCTCTTGTTAAAGCCTTATGTACCTTTTGCCAAATAATGTGGATCTGGTAAAGCAACAGGTTGGACGTATTTGTTTAACTCCAGAGGCGCTTTAAGCTTGATAAGCCCAATATCGTTAGGCTTACCGGAATACAGTGAGCCTAAGGGGTAATCTTTATGTATTATTATTCTCTCCACATCTCGATGTTGGGCATTTGGCTCCGTGTTCTCGTTTTGAGGCTCAACACCTAGGAAATCTTTCTTGATGTCGTGTCGTCCTCCCATCACAACGAAGTCTTCCAATTTAATAGCTTCAATACAGTGTGCGGCCGTGAGGACGTAGTATTCATTTAAAGCAGAAGCCCCGCATTGAAACGTATACCCTGTAAGTAGGTTTGTACAAACAAATTCTTGTAATTTATGAATTTGATAACCTGTAGACTGTTACTAAGACAGTAGTCCACCACCAAAAAATCCCCCTTCTCGTTTGCATCGTCATTAAACAGACTTTAACATATTAGAAACTGCGGAATTATGAACAGAATACGATACTAAAGTATTGAAATCTATAAATTAGTATTTTCGAAACAGTCCAGTCTATTAAATTACACTCTCAAAAGGTCGAAACTAGTAAATAACACTTTTTCAAAAAGGTAAAATCTAATACTTAACATTTTCTAAAAAGGTCAAATATAGTAAATGACACGTTTTCAAAACGGTCAAATCTAATAAATAATACTTTCAAAACGTTTAAAACTAGTAAATAACATTTTTTTAAAAGGTCAAAACTAGTAAGTAACACTTTCAAAAGGGTAAAAAACTTAAAATTACTATCTTCCGAAACTTTCAAAACTAAGCATATTACCGCTTCAAAAAGGTTAAAAGTCTCCAAGAGACTACAAAGGTTTGAAAAATACAATGCAGGCATAGTCCGAAAATAATATAAGTAAACATTGTGAAAAGATCTCAACTTTGCTGCTGAGTTGTGTTGTCAACGAACTTGAGTCCGATGGCCAGATGGTACGGGAGCTCATTGGGCTTCGCAAGCTCTCCATTAAAAATTCTCGGCGTACTTGCATTCTGCCGATTGTTTGGAACATGGCACTCTTTCTTGGCAAACTTCAGACATGTATTTTTACTTTCTTTTCCTACACTCTTGGAACACGAGTCCCAAAATATACAAATTGTTGAGTGTCTCGCGACTAGCGGGGGCGGCTTTCTTAAGGCGATTTGTACTAAACCCGTCTGAGCATATGCTGCGACTTGTAAGCAAATGGCTTTTACTATGCTATCTTTCATCCTTGCGTTGGCCGCGGCTGTCAAACAAAACAGTAATTATCAATTCAGTTGCTAATACTACCAAAGATCTTAAGATTATCTAAATGCCAGGTTTAGGACAAACTAGAACGTTATGATCAATAATTAAGGTCCATTGGTTTACTAGGCTTTCCTATTTAACAGCCGAGGTGTCCACAACTACAGACCTTTTGAAATCCGATTTTCACTTTCAGCAACGAGCATCTTAAATAATGTCAGTCGTAAGTGAAGTGTGTTTAGTATGTACCCTAAATGATCTGTTACTACCCCGGTCTCTAATTGTATGCAGGGGTCATATGGTCTGAATAGAATAATAAGCGGCGGTACTATTAGACCATTTACAGTAATAGTTTAATGAAATCAAATAGCCCCCCCCCCCAAATAGGTCAGAGGAATATAATGTTAACATATACGTTAATAGTAACGTATTACCTGCGCCAGTAAAGCCTCAGCCCAGATGACTCGCTAATGACCATCAAGCCACGAGTCGCTTAAGCTACAACATGTAATTTATTTTGTGTAAAAATTGTAATTATTACTTTGACTGGTTAAGCTACAAATCGCAAGAAGCAGTGGCAGCATGCTGAGTGGTTCCATCGTATCCGCTAGTTATTATTGATCTATTGGGTCTTAATGGACTGAACATAAATTATGAACTGACGATGAGTTGACTAACAAGCGATTGATATAATGGACTTGGAGTTCATAGTCATCTATATAGATCCTTGCTATAATTTGATTGTAGTAACAATTAAAATGTGAAATACTTGTAGTATTTATTATTACTTTCAAATTATTCATACGTGGACATGAACATTATGACGATAATCATTACTAAATGGCTTTTAAAAAAACTCTCCCCACGTTGCGCTATATCGCTGTAAAGCTATTACCTATTTTTACTGCCATAATGTCAAGTGGTCATTGTATTATTTTATTATATTGCATTGCAATGCACTAAGGGTTTTTGTGTGAAAGCGATACATTGTTGAACTACGAACATTACCAAAGTAAGAGCTTGTGGTGAATCCTTTACAGAAAACGTGTACCATTACATTACCAAAACAGTATTTTATAGAGCAATAGTAGTTAATAGCTCAATATACTTATAAATATTATAAATTAGAAATCAAATAAATCTGCAAACATACCCGTTTCCCCTATAAAAATGCCTCGTGTACGTACTTACTATGTTTATTTCCTATGACTATGGTGTCGGCTTTACGTTTTCTGCGTGCAATATTTGCAGAGCTTGACAGCACATTCCGTGTTGGGAAATTGTAGAAAATTATAATTGCATCAGCTGTATCAGAAATAATATATTGGCTGTTTATAAGCTTTATTTTGAGGTAAGGTTTTATTGGGAAATTAAAGGAAAAGTTGGAGCTGGTTTGGCATTTATTAAAATTAATTTGACAATATACTTTGAGCTTACAAAGTATGCCGTGGATGCCTAATAAAATTGCATGTACCTACATGTACTTTTTCCGAACTAATCTATCAACATAGCTCCCAATCATCCGATCAGCATTGCATTGCCTTACTTATATTGTTTATTTGCTTTCCGTCAAACTTTATTTAGCAAGAGCTTAAATTCAGCTTATAATTTTGAATGCATTTAAAAACGACGAGTACACGATCTTGTTTTATACGATACAAAAAGAACACCCTATAGAATGCTTTTTATAACCCACGTCCGATGTTCTTATTTTAAAGTTAGGCAATTAAGTAATCGACGAAACAAAGTTGAGGGTATATCCAGGGGACAGGGGAAAGATTGTATAGATTTGATTATTACACATTAATATTTTTGTGAATGCTGTGTTGCATTTGTGTTTAATAGCCCATTACTCCGCCAAATATTGAGAAAAAGACTTTGGCAATGAAATAACTATTTATTTTATTACGAAGTGGAAGGAAGGAAATAAAAAGAGCGGAAAAGTCGTTACGTCACGACTCAAATGCTTTTAATTATTTTTACTTTTTGCCAACATCATTTAAAAATAATAATTAAATAAAACGCTAAAGTTCAGTTAAAGAAATTCAATAAAAAGCAAATTGTTATTTTGGCGCACTAAGATGGATTTCATTCATAAATGGTATTACTTCATCTACGGTTTAGACAACAGATTTGCCCCAACTATAGATTAACCCCGTATCTAAGTGTTTGCCCCAGCTTACATGTAAGAAAGGCAAAAACCTGTTCTGGGGCATAACCGTGTTATGGGACATAACCGTGTTATGGGACATAACCGTAGTGAGGCAAAACTGCGGATGGGGAAAATCCATGATAGGGGAAAGCCGTGGATGGGGTAAAACCGTGGTGGGGCAAAGCCGTGGTGGGACTGAACCATGAGTGGGGTAAATACGTGGATTATCCGAATCCGTGGATAAGACAAAACCGTTGATAGTTTGAAATTATTAATAAACAAAATCCGTCGCAGTGTGAAAATTGTAAGTTTTTATTGACATGCAAACTAAACTGAATTGTTTGAATTATTTTTAAATTATATCTTTTGCAAATTATAAAAATCACTAAAACAAACCAATGCACTTAGCAAACAGTATTATATTCAGTTATTATTTGATGTCTTCCAGTGCCAGTGCTCCAGTGCCTAAAATAATTCCATTGTTTAGTTCTTAATGTTCAGTTTAAAACAAAATAAATTATTAATCAAGTTAACATATGCCGATTTTGCGGTTATAAATACAAACATTCTTCTAAATGTCTCTGACGTCTGAGTAATTCTGTATCATTGTAAATATTGGTAAATAGCTGGTGCAACTCCAACGGTCTTAAACGAAACTATAGCAAAACCTAATTTATGTTGTTTTATAAAGGTGTCTTAAAAGAAAATAACTTTAAATTAGTACGTCGTGGAAATGTGATTGAACGTGTGTACGAATTTCAATACCTAGGCGTTTATCTAAATAGTAAGGGTTTGTTTTCGAATCATGTTGAGCATGTAAAAACAAAGTGGTAACAGAAATGAAAACAATCAAAATGAAAATTGGGCTTACACACTGTGTATGTCATTCAGGCGATTACACCCATGGACTAGTGTCGTCAACCATCGTTTCCTTTATTATTTCTGTTAGTAAACTTTGTATGAGGTTGGGTACTACTTATGGGGGTTCCCCCCGCCAGGTTCCGGCTTTTTGGGGGCAATCAACACCTGCAACAGGACCCTCGGAAGGAAGAGACGGAAAAACCCATTGGGGAAAACCGCTCTGTAGTGTGCCAATCGTAAAGGATTTTGGTCACGCCAAGAGTTGAACCTGGAACCTTCCGAGCCTTAGTGCAATGCAGTAGGCCACTACCCTTCTGCGGCCTGTTACAAAGTGGTAACAGTCAGTCTGTGTACTTCAAAAGTTAAAGCCTTTGACTTTTGTTTAAAGCCTTGTTAAACATAACATTTAGTCTTTCTAAGGTTCTAGTCAATGCTCATTTATACTCTCATATAGATTACTGCTTGTTTGGACATGTAGATCCGTGTCAGAAATACAGAACCTTCAAAACATAATAAGCAAATGTATTTAATGTTTTTTATATAAACCCCACACACATTGAACAAGAAAAAAGTTAAAATGTATAGCAAGAGCAACATATTGTGGTAGCTCTAAATTTGGGTGTTTCTTAGCAGCGAAATGTATTGTATTGCTTGTCCCAGAACGAATTATGTTCTTAAATATTATACGTCTAAGCAGGCGTGCTTGGGTGAGCGGTTAGGACTGCAGACTGGAATGGAAATTTCCAGCCTCAGCTCCAAAGCTTCAAT
>JAQFZC010001131.1:0-34050 GCA_034695205.1 Dicyrtoma fusca
TCCGAAGAAAATCAAGAATGGATTCCTTATGCAGGTAAGTGTGAGGGTAAGTTGTTTTCAGTTTTAAGTGTGGATTGAGAGTAAATGAGAAAATCCAAAAATGAAACAAAATTGTGTGAATGAATGGTGTGGATGTGTCTGTGTGCTTTTTGTGTGACTTGAATCAGTCGATCTGATTGAACAGATCGGCCAATTCAAGACACACTGTTTGGATTAGTGCAACGATGGAGGCGGAACATTATTTCCGTCTCCACCGTTACACTTACAATGTCTTTATGTCCTACTTTTTTGTTCGTAGCTTTTTGGTTTTTGAAACGATTTTACAGCTGATTACGGAGCTCGATCTGTATTACAGTTCTCTATCAAATTAATTATGACATGATTGTTGACTTGATGGTTTGGGCAGTGGGGAGGGGGAGGGGGAAGAGGCAATAGTTATGTATGTGGCATACTGTAAAATATGTTTGAGACTATTTGCTCGTCGATTAACTCTTATTTCTTAAAAAGGAGCGCAAAATTTAATACGTTCAGAGTGACCCAAGAGGGGGGAGTCTAAAACTTAATTCCTAGTAGTTTGGGTGTTAACGTCCTAAATAGTGACAGGAGTGATTTTTTGGGCTGGGGGGTGATGTTTTTGCCTAAAGGGACACGGTATAAGTGTGTGACTCCTAAGTGTTCAGAAGGGGATGTCACGTTGCATTGCGGTCGTACTTAAATGCGACAGTATATATTTTAGTTTTGTACATTCAATAGATGGGCATTTGAGTTGCCCTCACCCTCCAGTACACTCAAATGTTTTTTGAATTTGTGCCCTCACCCTCTTCTCAACTCATTGTTTTGGAATTTTTGCCCTCAAGGGGGTAGATTGTGCCGACGTACGTCGGGTGGATTGCAGAAAGACGTCGGGCGTCGGGTGGCTGGCCGTCGGGTGGATTGTGGACGAAAACGTCGGGTGGATTGCACTGTTTTCGGATATCGTCGGGTGGATTGCATCCACGTACGTCGGGTGTCGGGTATCTTGCAGCTTCCCTGGAAATTGGATGGAATGCAATGCAGGGGTAACTCTTGTTGTGACGGAGGAAACTACGGGCAAGTTGAAAGTTACCGAGAGAGAAGGAGCGATGGCGGGTAACTTGTACTTGAGCTTCTCGTTCCCTTCCAGATTAAATGTGTAGTAGTGTACTTTAGTATGAGGAACCAAATCGATATTGTTCTGTACCGTATCCTTGCATTTGCTATTGCTTCAGCGAAGGCGTATGTCCGTATGTACCTTGGCGAAAAATGTGTTTTTTTTAGCCCACTACCTGTCACCCTACTGTCCTCCTAGTCGATGGCATATATTGAACTTTTGGAAGGCGTAGAGGCTTAATTGGCATTTTCCTTATTCTCTTTGTTCCCTCGTCGGGACGGTGTGGGCAGTGCTATATATATAGTATTATTATTTAACTATATGTATACATATATAGGCTCTGTACTTTCCCAGTAAGGTGCATCAGTAGTTACCTACTAAAGTCGATACAGAAATTACCTACCTATTTTTTTTGTAGGGAAGAAGGATGCAAGTAGGAGCGCATATATTTGTTGCAGCAAATTGGATCTATCTGTTGGATTTTTCTATTTATTTCCTTTTGCATTTTTTTTACCGCTTCGTGCCAAGTACAAAGCAAAGGTAGCGCAGAATTATAAAGGATGGGTAAACTAGAAAATTGGGAAAGTGTACGTAGGTAGAGGTACACACAAGATTTGAATAAGGATTTCACCCTTGCCTACGTTGTTTTATTTATCAGCTCAGAACAACCCAGTAGTGGTGTTGTGTGTGTATTGTGTACTGGTCTGCCTTTTCATAATATGCAGTCAACCTGTTAAATGTGTGCCCATACCTATAGACAAACTTAGCTACCTGCTTTGGTATTGTGTCCATGCTAAAATGACATGGCCAAAAAGTCAGATACATTACAGACAATTTAAAGCCCCAATAGGACAGACAAAAATGTCCTCGTGTCAGTCGTCGGTGCAAGTACAGATAATTATTACGTACATACCTACATATGTATCGGCATCCAAAGACGTGTGTGTGACTGCCTCCTAACCGTCTGTCTGCCTATTTGTATATGGTACAAAAGTAACTGACGTAAAAATAATACATTATTTGACATGAAATTGGGTTGGGTGGGGCAGTATCGGTCCGGAACAAGCAGCAGTAGTAGTAGTAGCAGTCGCCCTGTGTCTGTCCCTGCTACAGTTTTTATTTACAATACAACTCTTTTTTTGGACTTGGACGGCAAAATTACAAAACATTGTTTACCTCTATGCAAGAGTTTAGTGGGCTCTTATGTTTTTTTTACTGCCTTTCACACAATACTCATTCCGAACATTCGAACCGTTTAAAAGGGAAACTACAAAAAAAAAATAGCTTGCAGCATTATTCAGTCTTGGCTTAAAGTCACCGGGTACGGTTGCTAGTATGTTGTATGTAGTTGCTACTACTCTCTCTCTCTCTCTCTCTCTGTCTCTGTCTCGGTCTCTGTCGTGAATGGTGAAGGCTGTGTTCCCTTAAAAATTGATTAGGTACATATATTTGCATATTACTTTCCCAAAACTAGGTTTTTTTTACACCCCATTAGCACGTTACTGGAAGGGGTATATACATATGAAATGACTAGAGAAGGCAGTAGACTCTGCCTAATGTAAATACATCATCGATCAACAAGAATAATAATAATATAGTACATCGATGGGAAAGCTGGGTAGGTATTACTTTTACTAGGTACTTGTACTAGGTAGGTACATATGTAATACCCTTACAAGGGGCATATACCTATATGTATGTATATATTCATTTTTACACACGCACTGAATAGAGGTAGACTGCCGGTTCGAGACTCTACAAGCTAAAAGTACTGTTCGTAAAAAAATACTCCCAAGTGTCAAGGATTAATTATATGCAAAAAAAAACTCACAAAGCTTTGCAGAGGTTTTAGCTAACAGTAATAGTATAGCGTAGGTAGGTACTTGTAGTATTCTCTCTCTCTCTCTCGCTCTCGTAAGGTTGAAACATTTTCAGCTACTGTGCTTGCGAATCTTGCGATTTCCAGATGACCTATTATGGTAAGATTTTGTGTTCGGGTGGATAGTGGGGATGGATATAGGTGTCTATATATATATAGCGGGAGTACATATAAGAACTGATGCCGCATTGGCCTTGGTAGGTATGTACGAGAATTCGCCAATGCAGGACAGCGACGGCTCTCTTGCAATTCCTTGTCATGTTTTGGGTCTTTCTCTCTCTCTTTCTTTCTCTCTCTCTCTCTCTCTCTCTCGTTTAGTTTCGACCAGTTTCGCTCGAGTAATTATATACTCGAGTGTAGTTTTTCTGTCATATACACACACACACGGGGAAAAGCTAAACATTTGTCCCGTACAGAGTCTCCTAGACTATTTGTGGCTTTATTTATTTAGTTATCCCTGCTCAACTTCTTTATATATCAAGAGGACATTGTCATATTTAAAATATATTGTGATATTAGCATCATACTTAATTCGCTAGATGTCTTCGGTACTCTTCTTTGGGGGTAGAACTCGGAATTTCGGTATTTTCGACTCGTATTTTCTTGATGGTAGTGTAGCCCGGGTAGGAGCTATGGGTCCGGGTTTTCCGTACACTACACTGTATTAACTTTCTTTGCATGTAGGGAGGTAGGTTGGTAGGTAGGTAGGGAGGTAGTACACATACCACAAGTAGGTACTAGGTACCTTGATAATTGTATGTACCACCCTACCGAAGAAGGTAGCTATTTTATTTTGCCAGGCCAAAGTGTATGCAAAGAATATAGCTTATTGTTACAGCACATTTAAGGACCATGCAGTAGCAGTACAAAACCCTAGGTCGTATGTAATTACAACAACTACCCACTAGTGTCTCATAATTGTATTAGAGTGCTAGCTTCCTTATCCATTTTATTATCATAACTTGCGGGAGGTTGAGTTCTATCTAGTCTTATTACTACTAAGACTAAAATAAATATGTTCCCTTGTGTTGTGATTAAATATTGCATGTTTTTTTTTTAAAAACAACTTTTAATATTGATGGACTTCTTGTTGTACATTGTAGGCTGTCTAGGCTAATTGCTTTGCTTATTTGGTAATATTCAGTCATGTTTCTCTAAATGTCACCCGGTTTGACGTATGTATACTGCGTAGTCTTAACCAGCTCAACATTGCCGAATTGAATCTGCATCATAATGATATAATAATTGAATTGAGACTCTTCACACATAGGGATTCGCCAGCTCAACAATTATTAATGTTTTTTAAAACTTTGGACGAAGCCTTCAAGAAGCATGTTGGTTGCAGTGCAGCACACAGTGCTATACACTTTGTTAATAATTTCTTATCGATACCTATGATTCCGTGTACCTGCTGGAATGGGAATGGGAGTAGAATGATACGTTATATAATAATATGATACATGTGCTAGTACTTGGGATAATAAAATGTATTCCTGTATTGGGCTATTGTTTATGTGCGGTATCCTATACCTACCTTCTGGACGTATACAATGTATAGGGTACTATGTATATACATATATACAAACTACTTTGGATTATTCCACTACTACCTACTCCGGCTTTTTCCTATTAGTTGTACAATGGGTGTGTAAATTGTGTGGTTGATACTTTTATTGAGTAATACAAACAATTTTGTAGCGCTTCCCTTCCGATTGTCCTACTTGTGGGAGTCGAAGTAGATGCTGAGCTGAGGAGGTGTTTACACTCCTGGGTCTGAGAGGCATATTTTACTCGGGATGCTTGCATCTTTCTCAGTAAGAAAAAGTAGGTTGAATAAAAAAGTGGCACACGGCTGGAGCTGGAATACACGTTGTTTGTTTCTTTAATTATTGTTATTAATTCTTAAATTCGACTTTCTAATTTTTACTGGAGATTTTTCCAGTATTAAATTGCACAGCGCACCTCGTAAGTATTCAAACCTAGGTACCTTTGGTGCATACCGCAGAGTCAAAATGCCTCTTGAATTTGTATGTATTATAGGTGGCTGTAGCTACTCGTCCACTTCCATATTATGTATATACTGCAAGTACCGTAAATCTCCGGTTAATTTCACTGCAACTTAATTCAAAGCTTACCTTGAAAGGAAGAAATATAGCCTAGAAACTAATTGGGGATTTGCGGTTACTTTATATATGTAGTTGGTTCATATACATGTTCCTCTTGAGGTTATTTCGACGTCGTACATGGACATACATACCCTTTGTGTTTATCTATGTGTATACCGTGTGTTCTATTGCGTCATTTGTTAGATTGCGATTGTAGGGACGCTGATCTCTGGAAAAACTTAAAATTCAATATATCAGCAAGTATGTAATCATGGT
This sequence comes from Dicyrtoma fusca, assembly GCA_034695205.1. Taxonomy (NCBI): domain Eukaryota; kingdom Metazoa; phylum Arthropoda; class Collembola; order Symphypleona; family Dicyrtomidae; genus Dicyrtoma; species Dicyrtoma fusca. Next base: position 5,390 of record JAQFZC010001131.1, read on the forward strand.
ATCGCGTGTGGAGAATGTACTCTGCAGAAAGAGTTGTTGGAAATAATTCTGTTTTCGTGGTTATTTCTTTAGTTATTATTCCTAGAATTGTGATGCCTGGCTCCAACGCATAGATTTCTTAACGGCAAATGCTTAAAAAAAAACAGTAATACTACTGGCGCACAACTGTAATTTATCCTTTAGGATTCGGTATTCGGCATTCGGTGCAGGTACACTCAGAATTTCTTCCCATGCATGTCGTTGTTGTAATAATAACACTTCAATAGTGTCATACATATACTAACATTTTATTCTTTTACTTCTTTACTTGGATTGACAGTCACAATCCAATTATAAGGAATAAGGAACTATACCTACCTACGCCTAGTTGCTTTCCATCTGCATACTACATACACACAACGTTTGTTTTACCACTTCCATCGTTCGTTGTATAAAGGTCCTTTAAGACCTTTGCATGGGCTACCAATTTTGATGATTAATCTGAATCTGGTGAAGCTCATTGCGATGAGTGGCAAAGTAAATAATAAAAACAAGTGAATAGTGTGCTTACAAGTTAGGTTTTTAAAAACAAGACTGAAATACCTAAAAAAAAAATTCATTCAATGCGTCCTTAATTTAGGATGTAAAAAAATACTGTTTAAGGCGAACAAAATTCCACATGCCAATGCAATGTACACCGAAAGCGGTATATAAAACAAACTTTATTTCATTTAAGCGTAAATGGCTGAACCAGGGAAGGAAGGCTTTACAAAAGTGTTTAATTCCATAAATGTACTCTTTCAAAGTGATTAAAACTAGTACAGAATGCGTTTTCAAAAGGGACAAAACTAGTAAATGACACTTTTTCAAAACGGCCAAAACTAGTAAATGACACGTTTTCAAAAAGGTCAAAACTAGTAAATGACCCTTTTTCAAAACGGTCAAAACTAGTAAATAGCATTTTTTCAAAACGCTCAAAACCAGTAAATAACACTTTTTCAAAAACAGTCAAAAGTAGTAAATAGTACTTTTTCAAAATAGTCAAAACACCAAAACTCTTTCAAAAGGTCATAAAACTAGAAATCACTATTTTCGAAAACATTCCAAACTAAGTATTTTACCGTTTCGAAAAGGTTGAGGCTAATTGTAAGCTCCAAGTGAACTAATTACAGAAGGAAATCCTTGAGACTCTATAAGTATCCTAGATTTAAATATATGTGGTATGGATTTTGTATTGTAGCTAGGAATTAAATTTGACATTTAGAGAACGCATGCAAAAGCTATACACGACCAAAGCCAAACTCTCATACGAATTTCTGATTCTAGTCTACGACCCCTAGACGAATAAAAAAGGCTTGCTAGTGATTATATACTTCCCTTGCATTAGCTCAAATTAAATACGGCCTTCCAGTAGTGCAGTGTATGGCAGTGAAGTACATAGGTGGGATGCATAGGTACCTGTATATTTGATCTTACCTTATATTATTTATTGCTTTTCATTTAGTACTCTGTCTGTCGTCCTTTTATATTTCTCTAGGTGTGTGTGTGTATGTTTTAATTATCCCCCTGATTAGTAGACTCTGCTATGAAGGATATTATCCATGGGAATAAAAACTGTTTACTTAATTGGGGTAGCAAAAACCCAGCCATCACATTATGTATGTACCTATGTAGGTACACAGTTCGTCTTCATTTGGCAGACTGTGCGTTTCAGGTGTCAGTCTGGAATTATGGAATGGATGTGTGTGTGTGTGTGTGTGTGTGTGTGTGTTGACGGTGTTAATGAATATTTGAGCAATATGAATTAGTCCTGGCTGAGTAGGGTTGAAACAAAAGTACTATTCGTTGTAATTCTGTGTCACAAGCATAAATAAATAGTATCGTAGAGATATTATCTGTATTCCGTATGTTTCACGTTATGTACCTACCTACCTACCTACTTTTCCTTTCACGACGAGAGATTGAGACTTGGAAATCCTTTCAAAATGTTAGTGACTTCCTTATCGGTTTCGGGCACCTCCCAGTTAGAGCGAAAAACATTGCTAGTGAAGGAAGTAGGTATTTGTTTAAAAATAGGACTTACATTTTTAAAATATGTAATTTTGAAAATTATTTTTTAAGAAAAAGGTTTGAGAGAATTAAACAGCATTCTACTCGCTCATAATCAGGGCTTTAGAGATAAATGAGGATTGTGTATGTCTTTTTGTTGTAATTTGTAAATGTCGTCAAGAACCCTGCCTGGGATCGCTACCATATGTATGTACATTATGTAAAATGGATGGGAAGGATCATCATCGTCAATGGCGTTCGTGTCTTTGCGATTAAATTACTATAATTAGCAGATAGTTGATGGTTTGGTGATGAAAGGGGACTGGTAGCCAGTTCTACAGTGTAAACAAACTGTTTTGTTGATCTTGTCATACTTGTACAGAGACACCCAAATGTATGAAGGTATTAAATATGGGAGTTTCTCAAGGAAGATGAATTCAGAGTAAGAATAATTTGTGGGGAGGCTACAAGTGGCAGACTACATAATGTACCACCATTGTGTGGAGTATAAGTGCTTATGCCTAGTTATAAATTTAAACACTGGTTGCGAGAGAGCTCCATTTTATTTTACTGGGGAGCTTTGTTGGAACTGTATGTTGACTGTTTAGATTAAACATTATTAAAATTTTAAGTGGCGTACTACCAACTAACAACTTACTGGATCAAATAGCGAAATATTTGCATACTGCATCATATTATTATGATTGTGGAAAATTGAAAAATTTATCTACGTATGCTAATACCTATACCTACATATATATATATAGGTACTTCCCTCCCTACTATATTGATAGACATTATAAATCCTATAGTATTCCTTCCCGAGTGAGGTAGGTACTATATTAACAGTAATAACAGCATCAGTTTATTGACCCAGGGGTAAGGGCAGAGAAGGAGCTCAGTCCTGTACAATATGGATATGATGAGCTGGGGATTATAATCCAAATTATTTAATTTACCTACCGCAAATTCCTGGCTTCTAAAGTGATTGTATGTGTATATAGGCAGTAATAGGCACTATAGGTGGGTATATACATACATAGGTAGGGAAATTGAGGCGGAGAGAGCTATCAGGGAACTCAGGGTGCTATATAGGGTTTCGGTACTGGTACCGGTACCGGGACCGGGACCGGTAGAATATATATAGGTAATTATAGACGGAGTATCAGTAAACTGAGTAAACTGCTTTTGACGCAGCTAAGTTGCAAGTTGAAATTGTAAGGTGTAATATTTCCAATGTTGTAAGGTAAGGATCAAAATCCGCTTCAGATTCAGTCAGGAACAACGGGTTAGCGAACCATAATTCAGAGCCCTACTTGTGTGTACCTACTATCTACCTACCTACCTATATAAGTTTCAAGAACATCAGATCAGTTGTATTGAGTTTTCTTCTTCTTCTCCTTCTTCCCTTCGTCTCTCTCTCTCTCTCTCTCTCTCTCTCTCTTCTACTGTATCTATGCTTTTATCAAGAGTGTTTGCGCTGTCTCTGATGTTCCTTCTTACGGATGGAAGTGTAGTGTTACACTGCCGTGAAAAAAGGGGGGGATATAATATATATATCCACCTATATATCTTCTATAAATATATCCCGATATGAGTTGGATGGGTATGACTGACGCAACGATGTACAATGTACACCATTATTCCATTTTTCTAGGATGTACGACTGTTTTGCTGAAGCAGTTCGTCCGTCTCCGTCCGTCCATAGTATGTAGAATGTTTTCTCTCTCTCTCTCTCTGCGTTAACGAAGCTAAACTGTAAGGCTGTCTTGCTTACTACAACTTGGAATTGGGGATAGCGTTAGGCTCAGTTAGGAATCGGCGGGTTAGAAACTGGAGTACTGCAGATGGTAGATATACTTTCCCTCTACTTCCAAGCTCCAGTTTAGTACTTACTGAGCTTAAAAATATAGCTTTCAACGAATGCTGCTGCATTATGGTGGCTAGTAGTGTACACTGACTGTACACTGTACTGGGCTCCATATTCCATGAGGTTTTCTCTATAGAGGAAGATACATCTTGGTTGTGTGAGGTATACTGGGAACAACTATAGAGAGGCTAGTGTACCTACCTAACATTGCCTACATAGCTTACTCTATGATTTAGTGTGATCCATGTTATGTATGCATTCCTTTTGCAGATATTCCGCCTGTGAATATATGCACGGACAGTTTCAGTTTTTGGGACGTTGTTACTTACATGGAGTCTGAAAGAGAGAGAGAGAGAGACTCTTTGGATATTGTAACATAAAAATTGCATATTATGTAGCTTTGAACGGGGCTATTTATATGAGTAAAATCAAGTAAATAACCAGTGCAGAGAGCACGTTGCGTTCACTGAGTGTTCGAATGAGCATCTAGGTTGACTATTAGACTGGATGAAATGAGACTCGAGAATGTTATGTTGTGGGAGAATGCGGGAGAAAAGGAAAGGTTTGTGGCGGCTCGGCTCGGAGTATTCCGTTCTCCCAAACTTTTCCATTCCCTTCTCTCAACATAGAGAGTCGTGTCGGGCTCTCCCACTTTCGGATCAATGGTTGGGAGAAAGGGACGAACTAATGGGGAAAATGCGACCTGAAGAGAAAGCAGCGAGAACGAAAGAGAGAGAGAGAATATCTAGAACTATTGCTTCCCGTAGTTTACCTTAGTCTTTCTTTTATGGAATCCTTCGTTCTTGAGGCTGGAACTGGAAAATGTGTTCCCGCATATAGGCACACACACACATACATCAACGTATATACCTATACCTACTCGTAGCCTTGTGCCTCTACAGTCTCTGTAGCTCTGTTTTTCCGTACTTGTGTAGTGCCGCTATGTTCTAAGCTGCGTATGTATCTATGGGTATATGTTCTTGATTTAAAGAATCCGAGGGGCAAATAATATCTTACTTTTGAAGTCAAAAGTACTTCAGTTACGTCGAAGAAGCATTCCTATGAACGCGAGAGAGTCTGTGTGCTGGCTGGCTAGGCTATGGCAAAATGATCGCATGCATATAGAGAGTAACAGTGGATGGCTAGACTAGACGTACACGACACGACCCAAATGTTCCAGTGCCGATGCCGATATGTATAAAGTCTGAACTTTAGAGAGCTATAATTATACTCACTCAGACTTGGTATATATACTATAGGGCCGAGTGTTACTATATAGCCGTCTCTCGGTTCGGTTCTCTCTCTCAAAACTCGCAGAATAGTGTAATGCCCTTTTACTCTGTTTTTTGGGCTATGTACCTTTGCGCTGGCTATAGATGAATGGGTATGAAATAATTCCAGCGCTAGAGAGGTAGAATGAAAGTAAACGTAGATTTTATATTCATTGATACATGCATAGGTAGGTATAGCTATAGAGGGGTGTGTAGATATATGTGTATTGTGTATAGAGCCACTCCGCGGGTGTAACTTTCGAAGATATGTTATGGTGTATGGTGTGGTATGGTGGAAAGAATAAAGTAGAGAGTAGACATGGAAAAGAGAGGCATTTGCTGCGGGTATACTCTCCACTCTCTCTCTCTCTCTCTTTCTATACTGGTAGCTGGTAGCTTTCAGTGACGGGAGAGTACATAGTGGTGTTGGTCTAATCGAACTGCTGCATCCCGTCTGCCACCGCACTCACTGCAATCCCAAAATGGCGAAGTCTACTTGGCCCACGTCCCGTCAGCTCCGACCCAGTCCGAGTTTTCTCCACCCCCAGTGTGACCCGAGACCACCAACAATGGGCTAAGCTCACCCTTGACACGTCTCCCAACCCTCTCTCTCTCTCAGTCGATGAGACAGACCAAAATTTCGATTGGGTGCGGCTCATCTTGCCAAAAATATATATTTGTGATTTGGATCCGGGAGAAAAGTGTAGAACAAGACTAAGAAGAAGAAGAAGAACAAGAAGAAGTTGAAAAAAAAGTAAACCAAAAGAAATCAAATGAGCACATACCAGACCAGAGGAGCGTACAACAAGAGTCATGCATAAATAAGAGATAAACTATTTAGTGACAAGAGTTTAAAATGTGTGAGTGTCTCTCTTTCTCCCTGTGCAGTCCAATTTGGTTGGTTCAGTATTAAATTAATTATTTCCACAAGACATCCATTATTAACAACTAGGAAACAAAACCAACCCCAACTCATCATCATCATCATCATCGTTAGCATCATTATTAGCATCTTTACCTCCAGCAACCAGGAACCAGCAACCAGCTACGTCCACAAAGATTTAAAAAAATAAAAATATTATAAAATAAACCAAACCAAGGAACCCGTCTACGTTCCACCGTTCAACGCTACCCTCCTCTCATTGTTTTTACTGTGTGCAAAAAAAAGTTGAAAGTCAAAAACTGTTTCTGCGTCCTTCTCAACGTGTCCTTTTCGGAGAGATGTTGTTCATTGTTTATGGTTGACTTTTTTTCATTTTTAAACAAGTTTGAGAGCCCAAGAAGCAAGCTTTGTATAAAAGTGACCGACAGACACTAACTAACACTGTGTGTGTGGTGTGACTCGGACAGACACACACAGGACTAATTTATATAGATTCCAGCCTTCAGTGACTCCCCCCAAACTCCTCATCTTATTTGCTCAAGTTTTTCATCAAACGCAAGAAAAAAACAAAAAATATACAGCAACAATGCTTTAGCCTAGCTATCATGGGAAATTGTGTGTAGAGTTTATTCTTCGGATATTTTTGCTAAGCTTTAGGGAAGAAAGAAAGAAAAAAGAAAACGGGGAGTCTGAGGGAGTGAAAGGAAACGAGGAAATTACAAAGCTCTTGTATATACGGAGTGAGAGAAAATTTCACTGCGGATCTCCTTTCCTTCGTCGTTTCGTCGTGGGTTATTATCATTAGTATACTACTACTACTACTTGTACTACTACTACTGCGGCTACTACACTATTAACTCTAGATTTGCCTCTCTTTTTGCTATATATCTCATAATTTCTCAACCGTTTTTCTACTCTCATGATTTGGTCTTGTCTTACGAATTAGTTGACGCATAATAATAATTATTACTTATCTGCTTTCACAATAGTTGACAGACACACACACACACATCCGTCATTAAGACATACGATTACTAACGCTACACTGATCTATTTTCTCTTGAAAAAGAAAAAAAAACGCTGAAGCTAATGTTTACATTCAATTATCCTGGATATATACTTATATAGTATATATATATATCCTCGACAGATACCTCCTCTCGACTGATTAGTTTTTCGTCCAAATACAACAGCAACAACAACAAAATGAATTGGTGACAGAAAAAAAACTGGAAGAAAGCGTGCTTCTCTGTTGTATGTAGTTCTGGTTGAGCCTAAAGGAAGGAAGGAAGGATAGAAAAGGATCATTTAAATTTCGGGATTTAAAAAACAAAAAATTTAAAAGAAGAAACACTCCTTCCTGTATTAATGTAAACAAGTCCATGTTTCTATTTAATTACATGTAAAATACTGTGGTCGGGCTACAAGCAGGGATCCCAACCTGTTTTTTGACTTTAAATAACGTCAGTCTCACTAACTTTGAGTGCAGTGATTGCTTCAAAAAAAATATGACTAAGGAGATGAAGAAACTGTGTTTGTGGGCGTAGACGGAGGGAAAGATTCTCTTTCTATCTACTACGTGATTCTTCTTTCTGTGCTTTCCTAGAAATCCTCAATGAATTTCATTATACTTGATCATTGTATGTATCGTTGCCTTGTGAAATCAACCGCATAGACAGACCGCATTTAAGCAGTTTTCTTTTTATTTAGTATATGTATATATAGACCTACCTACCTATATACCTACCTATATATATCCGTCGTTTAAAAAATATCCTTGTCGACACTTTTAGTTCAGTCCTCGAGCAAAAGCCAGTCAATTTTGAACAAGGACACGCAAATGTCTCTGCTACAGCTTTGAACTCACTGCTACATACACACATACACTCTCTCTCTCTCTCTGTCGCTCTCTCTCTCTCTCTCTCTCTTGCTATTGAATTGAAAGCGTTCTTGTAAGTCTGTCTGTCTATACAGTCTAAAGGATGGATCATAAATTGTATAATACTAAAGCTTCCAGTACGAATTAATTTCTATAAAATTTAAACGGAAAAATCAAGTACACACGAACTGCCATGAATCTAAAAAAGAAAATTGAGTGCATATAGGAAACAAGAACAATGACCTAGTTACTAGTTTCTAGTGGATACTGTAAAAATTATAAATAATACTAATTGTACATGTAACTGTATAAACTCTGCTGCTTTTTGGAAAAGATTGCACACACAAAATTGTAACCTAGATCTCAAGAGAGTACCTGCCGTATTAGCTGGCAGGTTTGTTGTTTGGTGCTTGCTGAAATTATCATCGTCCTTCTGCACACATACACACACACACACACACACACACACACACACACAGATACTGTAAAGAAACGATTTTACTTAAGTACATAACGTACAGCTAGAAAGTACATAGATTGTCAATTAGTCACTCTCGCCTGCCTATGTACATCTTGTCAGAATTTTTTTGATACATATATACTAGTAATCTATATATATATATATCTACCCACAAGCGCTAGGAACTGCGTATTGAGTGTGAGAAAAGGAGCTACTATACTTACTATACGTATGGGTACTATACATACTACTAATACTATTGTTATGTTTTTTACGAGTCATATATATGTGTGGTCTGTCCAACTCTGAAAAACTTGAGTCAGAACAGAATACAACCAGGAAGTAATAAGAAGAAGAAGAAAAAGAAGAAGAAGACAAAAATACAAAAAAGATTAAAAAAATTGAGCAGTTTTATAGCCACTCAAAGCCGATGAAATATAAGAGCTTCAGTATTTGAATTATTGATATGTACTTGTTAAGTTTTTTCTTGTCTAGCCAATAGCTCATAGCCCAGTAGATTTGTATATTATAATATTTATCGCCGCCATCTTACTAACTAGTTAATTTCAAGGAGACAATTGTCAATGTTGAAAATGCAGCTCATCATGATGCTTCTCTGTCATAGACTTTGGGATTTATCGCTTATACTACTACATTGTCGACCAGGTTTAAGACACAAATTTTGAAACAAAAACTGGGTGTGTAGTGGTGGTGCTTGTGAGAGGGCAAACTGCAATTACGAACTAATAATAATAATAATAGAAACTGTGTTAAAGACAGGGCCTTTAACACAGACAGGCCCCGGGTCAAGTCCCTTTTTTGTTTTAGTTTCTTTTTTGTTTTGGTTTTTGAGGAAACCAACGTTTTTTCTTTGGTGCTCGTATAAAAACTAAAGTATAAATATTCAATCTTCAACTCGCTCGCTCCTTTTGCAAAACATTGCAACACAAAATATACACACACACACGGCGGACTTCACTTTTGCTGAATCCATTGCTCATTATATACTACTTCTTAGCTCCTGGAACTATTTTCAGGACCCTATTTAAGCGATATAATATAGTTACTGCTGTCTTTATATGTATATACATGTAATCAACCCGCCCGCATACAGCCATGGCCACCGAAAATGACCATGTGGCCCGAACACGCGTTTAATAGATAAACTATTAAAACATGTACAGACACTTGTCAAGAACAAATCAGAATCAGACAGAAAACAATCTCTTTTCCGAGTGAAAATCCCACACAGACACACACAGACACACACACACACACACTGCAGAGAGAGAGATCTATAACCTAGCACTCAATGGCAGATGTGTGACATTTACTCGACAGCTCTGCATCTTACAACTGAGTGTCTCAAACAGAAAAAAAAAAAGAAGAAGAAGGCGAAAAAAAAGTTGTTGCAAGTGTGTGTGCAGTGTCCAATTATTCCTCTGATATGTGACAGTCACAAATAAATAGTGATTTTTTTTTTCGGGGAGGATTTTGATCGAAAAGAAAAAGACGAGGTGTGTTGTGTACTAAGCACACACTTTGTTGAAAGGAACTTAGACTTGTTGAAGTCGTCAGTCCTTCCCCCCACTCTACGTAATATATAAACTGTATACACTGAACTCTACTATTTATGACTCTACTACTATGACTCATCTTACCATGATGATGTGAAAAGTGAAATTTGGCTGCTGCTGCTCTGGTGCTCTCCTCGTTTTTAGGATTTTTAGAACAATCAAAAATCAACCATAATAAGAAAACAATTTGAAGCTTTTTATTTTTGTTGTTTTTTGGGACATTCTTTGGGCATTCAATCTCTCTCTCTCTCTGTCTGTCTCTGTCTGTCTTTGTTGTTGTTGTTGTGACGGGTCTGAGTGCACGTGATTTGGGGTGACAGATGAAGAAGATGAGACAATTATTATTATTGTCATAGTGTTTCATGACCAAGATTGAGTGACACAGGAGAATGTGCGGTTCAGGTGCCCCACTACTCGTTCTACAACAATCGGATGAAATACAACTACTACAAGTCAACAAGGGCAATCCAGAGTGGGCATTTATGCCAATTTTGAAATTGCCCTCAGTCTCCTTCACCGCCCTTGTGTTGTTTCTGTGGTCGACGAGTTTCTCAGTCATCTCACTTGTTCTCAAGGCGATGATAAAATTGAAAAATTTCTGCCAATCCCCCGGAGGGCTCAGCATTATTACTGTCATCGTCACCGTCTTCATCTTCGTCTCAAAGTCAACTGCGGAACCTCATCTTCTTCAATTGATACTAGCCTCAGTCTCATCATCATCATCATCAACAACGCCCGGTTCTATACAACAATTATTGATTCCAACGACCTGTCCTTTGGAGGCCCAATGTAATAATTGGAAGGTTCAGTGCGACAGTCATCCTCGTCCTTCTCAATCTCCGTACAATAATAATCGTCATAATACTAATAATAGTAATAATAGCAAATTAAACTGTTGTGGTTCGTCAGTTGTTTTGATTTCGTGTCACGAAGAGAACAAGTCAAGTCACTCAGAGTCAGTCTGGTCATCTCTGGTCCCATTCTTCTTCTGTCTCCAACCTAACCATTGTAATCATAAAAATAATAGACTTGTTGACAGCTCTCAAATTGGCCTAGCGGATACTAATGATTGCTACAAGTCCGTAACGACTCTTCAGCTCCTTCTGTTAACTTCCATAATTATTGTGTTTTTACAAAGTTTGAGCTCATCTCAGCTACTTTGTGTACCTACTCTCAAGTCAAAATCATTCTCCAATTTGTTTCTTCTGCCAATGAGTCAAGACGAAAGAAGATACGGCTCCTCCGATGCGAAGCCTCCTCAGCAGCTCCCATTCAAAATCGAATCCTGTGATGAGCAGAGGAAATTCTTCAGTCATTGGTCAGCACTACTACTGCTGGGAAATCTACTGTCAAAGGCATCATTATATTCATCATCATCATCAGCTGGGATCCAAAAGATTGTTCTAGGCCAGAGCGTTCTGAGTAGGTGAAATGAATGAGAGTTTTTGTCTGGTGAAAAAAATGCCTTGGATGCTGCAGTCGGGGTAAAGGTGACGAATAATTTTTAAATCCTCTTTAAGTGTAACATTTTTAAATGATGTCATATTTCCATGGGCTCCTCATCCATGTGAAGGAAATCCAAATCCGATGCAAGAGAACTAAATGGGACTTTCAAATTTTTTGAGTGTCTTGGATTTATTCCGGTGACACCCACACACACACACATTTTGGGGGGCTATTGATTCATTTCTTTTTTTCCCTCAAGTTTTTAAGTGTGAATTATTAATACTATATATATATACATATATCTGCAGTGTGTGATGGTTATAACCATTAAACAGGAGCAGCCCAGATAAGAGACATCAAGCAAGCAGCCAGCCAGCCAGCAAGTCAGGAAATTTAAAACCCATCAGTGTTTTTGCCTTTTGACGTCAAAGATTTAAACAAAACAAAACAAAAAATCTAATAAGTAAAAAATAATAATAATTCTTTTTATAGTAATAAAATGGTATTATGATGATCATGCGACATTTACTGGAACTCAAAATCTTCGAAAGAAAAAAATAATAATAATAATAATGATACTAATAATGTAATCTCGCATTGTGTGGTAGAAGAGGGAAAGTGCATACACATACCTACATACATACACCCACTACATAAAAAATATATGGAACTGCCCTCCCATCATATAGCTCGTGTGTACATACTGTTAATAAATACGAAATACATACAACTACTACTTCCTCGGTTCCCTCTCGTGTGGGTAGAGACAGGGAAAGAAAAAAAAAGGATATTAAAATAATCAAGAAGTGAAAAGAGGGAGAAAGAAGAAAAGAAAAGGAGCTCGAGATTTATTTGTTTTTTTGAAAATATATTTAAAAAAAGAAAGAGATAAAAAAAATGCGTAATTGGATGTGTACGGGACGAGACAATGCCCGAGAAGCCCGATAGTGGTGATACGCCCGGGTTTTTCCGCTAGCGAGAATGCCGGGAGAAGAAGACAGAGTGGGATCATCAACTCTTCTCGCAGCCTCAGCAACACAGCAACAACCACAACTACAACAGCAACCGAAGCCACAGCAACAATCAGCGTCAACGGCGAATACAAATATTGTGACCACGTTGGATAAGCTCAAGCAGCAGTTGCAACAGCAGCAGCAACAACAACAACAACAATCAAAGCCTTTTCAATCATCGTTGCAAGCCAACCAGCCCTACCCGCCGCTCGGTCCGCCGCCCGGCCCGCCGCCCCCGCCGCCCACACAGATCATCCCGATAATAAATGTGAATCCCAGTAGCATCCCCACGAGTGGAACTCCCTCCGTGGGCGGAAGTGTGGGGGATATCCTTCACCATGCATCCATGGACGATGATGACGAGGATGCGGATGATGAAGAGGACATTTGTGGCTCAAATTCAAAACTAGAGCTGGAACTCCAGTTTGCCGGCATTGACAATGAGAACGTGGAGTTGGACATTGAAGAGGAGGATGTGCTGAGTGGAGGACTGGGTCGTCCGCGAGTGAGCAGTGCTCATCCCCATGAGTTCCGGGGGAGTTTAAGTACGGTAGAGCATGGGGTTGGTGGTGGTGGGGGAGTTGGTGTGGATAAGACGGGTGGTGAGGAGACGCTGGGGGATGAGGTGGGGGAGGGGGACGTGGAGGTGGGGAAAGCTCCCACGGAGCCCCCTGAGCCCCCCGAGCCCACATTTGCCGAGAAATGCTTATTCTACACGACGGCATTTTTCATTCTTCTGGCAGTTTTTAGTCTGTTTGCATTCCTGTTCCTGGTGCCTTTTGTGATTGACCCGGCCTTCACGACGATCTTCATGAAGTTTGACCCTGAGCCCGCCGAGTGTCTCACTGTCTCCCGAATCAACCTGATGGGCATTACTAATTGCAGCTGGACGTCCTGTCGTGAGGGTTGCACGCGAGAGATTTATAATTGTACTCAAATACGGGTTCACTACCGTGCTCGAAGAAGAACTACAAATACTAATAATAATCCACAGAACACACAAATTAACACAGCTGCCTCGAGCTCCGCCTACACGTCTTACTACTCCTCCTACTCCAAGTCCACGCACTCGCAGCACGACCCCGGGGCGAGCATCCCTGGGGTCCGATGGAATACGTATACATCGTCCTCCGCCTCATTAAATCATATATACCAAAGTACTAATAATAATTATATCAATAAAAATACTAATAATAATAATAATAAACTCTCTGCTCCACACTATCAGTCCACGAATCAGAATGCGAACAAGCAACAGCAGCAGCAGCTGGACGAGGAGGATGAGGAGAGTGGAGGAGGAGGAGGAGGTGGTGGGAGAGCGGAGACTCACTACGACGAACTGCTAGTTGGCGGCAGTCGAGGGCGGAGCAGTAGAGCTGTCCCATTAATTGGGGATAATTTGAATCGAAACTCAGTGGTTTCTAATGGGAATCATAAGAAGAAAAAACATAAAGTGATTCCTAGTTTTCCTAATGATATTGTTAATGATAATAATAATAATAATAATAATTTTAATGTACTTCAGAGTGTAAATATAAATAGTGAAACCATTCCTTGGGCATCCTCACTGACTCGAAGGAGTGGGAGTAATGGTGGTGGGGGTGGTGGGGGTGGGGGTGGTGGTGATAGCCGTTCCAGTAGGCAGCAGCAGGCGAAGGCCGACATCGAGTGGGACTATAAATATGCACGGCTCTACCCCAACGTGAAGGGGTGCGGCTACCCGCCCATCGTCAACTGCAGCACCTTCGTCAAGAAGTACGGGCAGCTCGGCGTCAACTTCAGCTGCTACTACAGTCAAGTGGACAAGGGCCTGGTCGTGACCTCCTATGACATGAACCAAGTCGTCATGGACCTCGTCTACTCAATGGCCATCCCCATCCCAAGTTTCATCATCTCCGTCGTCTACCTCATCTTTGCTTATTTCCGCATCTATAACATGGACTCTTCATCCAATCCTCCCCCAGCTAGCTCGGAAACTGCCAACAGTAGTAATCCGCATGATAACAATAGTGCTAACAGTACCAATAATAACATAGGAGGGAGTCCCGGGGGTGGGGGTGGTGGTGGTGGGGGGTCAAATGAGCCGGATGGGGAAACCTCATTTTCAGCCGATGATAAGACCCGCATTATTCAACGAAGCACTTCACGCGGCCTTAATGTCCTACCCGACAAACAAATCCCAAACTCCGCAAAAGGTATCCAACCACTTATCCAAATGAATGACCTCACCCCCTCCCATCTTCCCGCGGACGGGGATCTCATTCTCCCAAGACGGAACAATCGAGCCCCCGAACGGAATGGACCAACGAACCCTCAAGCCAAAAATAAGGGGTAAATAACACTACCGTCTTTTCTATCTTCTGTCTATTTCACATTCAATCTTTCATGCATTCCATGAATTATAAATCATCCGCCCGACTACATACCTACCTTCTCTCTGATTTCGTCCGCACACGTTTGACACGTCAGTTAGAGAGAGAAAGAGAGAAAGTTCCCTTTCTCTCTCTCTCTCTTTCTCTCTCTCTCCTGCCATGTCCTCTGTACTCGTAAATATTTAAGGGAGTAGGCGAGTCGTCCTTCTGCAGCATTTTCTCCAAAATCTACTCTATCTTTAGAGGATAGCCTCAAATCCCATAGAGTTTATCCCTAGTTGTGCCCAGCTACTACCTTTGTAGTGTAGGTAGGTGTATATGTGCCTACTTATTTCAAAATTGATTGAACAGCTTGTACAACTTTATAGGATTACCTACCTAGGTACCTAGGTTATTACTAGCGTCACAACTCATGCAGTATTAGCAGCAATCAATGGAAAAAATGACAAAGGGAAAGTATGTAGCACCCATTGTGTACTATCCAGTCCAGTAGAAGCCAAAAGTAGGTATAATTAGCCTTTTTTGAAACGGTTCTTTATCTAGTTTAACACGTTTTCGAAAACTCGAAAAGACCTTTCTTATTTTGACGCTTTTGAAAGTGTTAATTACTAGTTTTGAATGTTTTTGAAAAGTGTAATTTCAAGATTTGAATGTTTTTGAAAAGCGTAATTTCCACTTTTGAATGTTTTTGAAAAGCGTAATTTCCACTTTTGAATGTTTTTGAAAAGCGTAATTTCCACTTTTGAATGTTTTTGAAAAGCGTAATTTCAAGATTTGAATGTTTTTGAAAAGCGTAATTTCCACTTTTGAATGTTTTTGAAAAGTGTAATTTCCACTTTTGAATGTTTTTTAAAGGCGTAATTTCCACTTATGACCTTTTCTAAAGTGTTCATTTCTTGAATTGGGTCTTTCGAAAATGTTAATTATTAGTATTGATCATTTTTAAAAGTGTATTTTGTAATATAAACACTTTTTTAAAGCATTCTTTTCATAGCGTGTCAGTTTGGAATAGGTTAGAGCCACAGTCGAAAGCTAGAAGGAAGTAATACTAAAATGTATTAGTAGGTATTAGCGTTTTTCGAAAGGGGCAGTCATTTCTTGTTCACAATCCCAATGCTAATTGTAAGTAAAGTTTCACTGGTCTTGTTCTTCTTCTAAACTATCTCCATCTCCATTCAACACCGACAGATATTTTTTTTAATTGTTGTTGTCCAACCTAACGATCCAAGTACTTGTACTGATGGTGTAATTTAAGGTATGAGAGTAGTATTGGCAATTTCGTGTGATTTGTTTGTATGTATAGTGTAGGGAGAAAAAAGGGAAAGGTTTAACTGCTCTTAAATGGATTCCATTCAGTCTCACTCTCCATTAACTAAAAGCTTTCCATCGCAAAAGTATAATTAACTGCTCATGGTTGGTTCATAGTGCTCACTGCGCTCAATGGTGATATAGGTAGTATACTGGTGGTAGGTACTTTGGTATATGTACATATGGCAACGAAATGAAAAAAAAAATGTGAGTGGCGAGCTTAACAGATGTAAATCTAAAGTTTGGATCCCATGTACCTCTTGAACATGGTGAAGACGTACATACATACAATGTGTATACATATACATATATATATAAATGCCTCTGATGATTATATCTCTCTCTCTCTGTTTATAATTTGTTGTATAGGGGAGAGCCAACTCTGCTCGGGGGCTTTGAAGAGACGGATTTTTAGTGGACATTTATTATATGATCATTCATTCATCATCATGAGGTGTGGTATTTAAAAAAAACATTGAGAGGGGAGGAAACGAACGAATGTATTAATTGGAAAAAAAAGTCAAAATGTCAATGTCAAGAGGGCGATGATGGGGTTGAATACATACCTATATTGGATTAGATTGAGAGAGAAAAAAATAGCCCTTCAAGTTTTCCCATGGGGTGTTTGCAATATGGAGAACCGTGTACCTTTGGAATTCGTCAGTGTTTTTGAATGTTTCAATTCTGATCTCTCTCCCTCTCTCTCTCTGTCACTCTCTCTCTCTCTCTCCTTCACTCTCTCGCTCTCACTCATACTGGGTAAGCTGAGGAGGAAACGGTGCTTCCCACATTTTATTCTCAGTCAGAATTAACTGAAATTTTGTGAAAAACAAACAAAAAAAACAAACACGTATGAAAGATTTCTTTACCCCACACAATGGCAGAAGAGAGCAATGATTTACATCGGAAGCACCCCGAGATTATCCAGGGAACTTGGCACACTATTTTCATTGGAGTACTGAGGGATATATATATACAGACACACGGAGGAGATAATTTTGCCGTTACTGCTGTCCGCGTTGCTGCTACTGGTGCAATACTTGCAACCGTACACATACACATATGTATACATAGACACACCAAAAAAAAAAGAAAGCTACTTACAGATATATACTATACACAGCTGCTGCTGCTTCGATGCGATTTAAATGCCGATTTCTCCTTCTTGCGATGCTCTTCCTATGTAGCTGATGCTGAGCTGTGTTTTCGCACATTTCTCTCTCTCTCTCTCTCGCTCTCTCCATCTACTGTGTATCTTCTCTGTATGTGTACTCCAGCACCAGCAACAAAAAAAAATATAAAAATAAAAAATACATTCACTACACGCGCAAACCACCTCACTTTAATGGGACCAAACCTTTCGTTTACACTCTTACTGGTTCGTATATACTTTATATATATTTATGTACTTTCACCATTTTCTTTCTAGTTTCTAGTAGTTTACTTTCTCTCTGTGTACTGTAAGTGTTTGTGTGTGTGTGTGTGTTTTTTTGTGAGTGTGTCTGTCCTCACTTTTATGGCGTGTAATTATATTTGTATATTCCGCTATTGTTACACCTTACTACCGTACGTTGAGCTATAAAGCGCTTGGGTCTTGCCTAATCTTAGTCTGTCGTTGCATCCTTCAGTGGCACTCTGTCCAGTCGTAGTGGCTGGTAGCTATAGAAGATACTAGTAACATCTTAGTTTTATTCATAGCTTCGCTCGTACCGACTATCCCTTTTGTTTTTTCTTCATTTTGGCTTTAAATAATTTCAGTGCAAATTCGTATTTCCTGCGTCCTGCGTTCCAATTTAAACGGTAGAATGAAAGGTCTACTACCGGAATGTACATAGACTGTTGACTGTAGGAAACCAACTACCTTTGGAATAGAATAAGATAGAAACTAACATTGTTTAATTTCATGACTAAACGGGTTTTGAAATTTAGCTTCAAAGCGTAGCTGTAATGCTGTACTGCTTCTATCTCTACTGCTTTCCACTAATAGTGCGGTGTTGTGTGTCAGTTAAAGATGTAAAGGTTTCTTGGGGTTCACAATATTGTACGCAACGCTGCGCTATATTGTGACCGTATAAATGGCGTTGTGTTCTCTGTACTACCTACTGAGACTTTATGAGTTTGAAGTACATAATTACTTTTGGCCTGACCTTTTTATTTTGTATGGACCACAGTAATCCAATGTACAATTCAGTCCAGTCATGACACGACCAACTGCTACGTAGATATACTTTCTTTGGGGTTTTCCCATAAATATTATTTTTTTGTTCTGCTATGGGTGGGTATAGTGTACCTACATTAGGTATATTTTTGAATACTGAGTTTGGAGTTACATTCTAGTTTTTACTTTGTAATGAGAATTTGCAGACGAAATCCAATTTTAAAAAAAATGATCTGCATTGATTTCTCAAGTTTCAAAAGCAATTTATTCTGCTTGAAACTGATTCTATATCAGTATTTTGGTCTTATACATCTAAATTAATATGTGCTTACAGTTTTCACACACATGGTGTTGTTGCTCTGCATGACTTTATTCTGCACATCTATCAGCAGCATCGATAGCAGCCAGTGGGTTTCCTGAACTTTCCTGCGACTTTTCCAATCAAAAAATTGTTTTGCATAAGGAAACTTGTGTTACTGTTGCGATTATAGACTGTTGACGTTGACTGTTTCATTTTCAAATGTCCGATGATTTGTGGCAGGTCAGTCTTTGGTAATGAAAAGGACACTTGTTTGTGAATATTCTTTAGGCTCAAACTTTGTGTACCTGAGGAACACACACTGATCGTGACAAGGTATCTTTCTCGATGCTAGTAAACATCTTTAAATCTGTACAGCTTGCTTTGAAGTGCTTACTAGGTCACAGGATGGACTTAAACTGCTATCTTATTTCTGTCCTGGACGAAACGGCATTAAAGATCAAAAGGTAGCTTAAAAAGCCCTGTGCAAATAGACAAAATGCGGTATATTAAAACTAGGTAGGTACCTAGGTGCTTATTGTAAAGATTGGGTTGTAGAATTTGTAAAAATTTCCTGTAAAAAAAATTCAAAATGAATTTATACTTCTGATTTTGACGTAGGTATGCTTTGATGCTTCTGAGATACTTAATAGGGTAACAGTTTTTGAATTAAACCACCCCATAAGAATATCCGACATTTCTTGGGAATACGTTGATTATCGTATTATTTTACCGTGTTCTGTCAAATGCGTACCCAGTTAAAAGATGTGTCTGTTTTTTGCTTAGCCATAAGTTATGTATAGGATTCTTACTATTAGTCGTTCTAATGTATGTACATCTTTGGTACTTATTGCTACTGGTGTGTACCTTATAAGGTACACACCATTGAATGAGTTACTGTACATTTTATGTACAGAAGTGGTTTGATTGAAATATTTTACTTTACACATGTCGTGCTAAGAAGCCATACAGTATAAAGGAAAGAACGAACTTGGTATTGATTAGCAATATATTTTATTATGGTGTTGGAAAGTCAAGGAATTAATAAGGAAAAAGAATTCACCTGACTAGACATCATGACAGTGCGTTTACGATACTGTACAAGCGAATTACATTTTTAAGCTGATTACGATCGACAAATGCAAAAGTATTTCTAAGAGTGAAAACTGCTGCAGCAAAAAAAAAATACTTGTTGTTTTCGTGACTGGGAGTCAAAATGGCCGGATGCTGTCCGGTATCACATTTGTTGATACTGTTAGCTACTTAACTGACCCAATGTATGTATGCGTAAATAAAAGGCCTCTTTGTTTAGCAGTTCGTTTGTTTCACTACTACTGCATTATATCTGTATCTAACAAAAGTTAAAAGTCCATTTGGCATTACTAGGACTACTAAAGTCGATATAACAAAAGCAGTAAATATTTAGTTTTATCACAGGTTGTATCATGGACAGCTATGAGCACATAGGCGATACATACATTACATTAATGTTCATAATTTAAATCAAGTTTAGAATAGTGACATGTAACTAGTAAGTAGTATGCTTCGTAAGTTAACTGTATTCAGTTAAAATGAAGGCATTGCGATATAAACCATTAAAATCTTGCAAGTGAATCAACCAAATTAATTGGGATTGTAGAGAATGTGAATTTAGCAAAATATGGCTACTGTTTAACAAAAGCGGAATTCGTATTGCTATACTACATTACATACATGTACCACTTATTGGTAACGAAATATTTCTGTACAACCAAAAAATTATTTGATTAAACTAATTGGCATTTAATCTTAAATTATGCGAGGCGTTTCTTCCGAATACATGGTTGTAACTTCATCTACTGCCATTCGATCACAGTTTTTAAAGCGGAACTCATTGGCTCAATTACATCCTAACCCAAGTCCAGCATTCTCTTCCTTGTATGGTTTGTTTAAAATAAAGGAGATTCAGCAATTTACCCAGCCTTGGTTCTGTTCTGAGTGGGTGGAGTTATACCTTCCACTTTGTTTACCGTTAGTTACTAATATAAAGGAGTTTGCTTATACGCTACCTTTTAGTGGGAGTCGTTGTGAACTGTTGGCAGGATACAAATAGTTCTATTGTTGATGGTCGTGCCGTAATGGCTGTACCAATGCCTTCATAACTCCGCATTTTGGGTTTGTTGGTGGCAAAGAGTAAAAGTTTTTTTTTGAGGGAGTTTTGTAATAGGCCGTTGTATTGGGCCTTGATGACATTCATGCTTTATTTCATGGAAGTGCTGGAACCCCAGGGAATATAATGATATTAATAGTTCTGATTAGATGGTTTACTATCGATTACTAACACTAACATTGTTAGAGACAGAAATAAGATAGATTCAAAAGTGGTTGCGATCCACTTATTTGTAGTGCTTTACAAATCAGAGTAAATGCTAAAGACTCCAAAAACAACTGACTACCAGTAATTATAAATGCACCAATATACAAAGCTTAAGGATCTCGATGCTACAAAAAATGAAATCAAATCCTTTATGAAACTAAACAGGTTTGAGTGACTAACTTCTGACAAAACTACAGAAAATTTTTGGGATGTAGATTTCTTTTCTAAAGTATAGTTTAGTTAAGTTTATTTTGACGTCAGTAATAGATTCCTCTTGTCAAATTGTTAAATATAGGAAATCTAATACTGCCCGTTCGAATTAAGTAAGCTAATGCTGTAGTATTGCCTACACGAAGTATATTGCTGATCTGGTTTTGCTTTACCAATTTCACGCGATTCGAAAACAGAAAAAAGCTAAATTTCTAGTATGCATCGCTATTACTTAAAAGCAGGGTTGGTAATATTTTTGTTATTTAAAATCAAATCTACCAGATTTTGTGATTTAAAATTGATTTCTTTATTTAAATCATCTTTTGGATTTTTTGGCACATTTCAAATATTTGACCACCTTTTAGAGTAAATGCATTTACTTTATGTTGTTTAATTAGCGCATTTGCAAGATAGTGTTTATGAAACTAATTTAGGCAAAATATTATCCTAGGTTAATATTGCAGAGCTTTTTATTTGAATATAATTGATTGCATTTTATGATTTTATTTATTATCTATTTCGTTCTGCATCAAGAAAATGACCATGCGGAAGACTTCAACAAGCTTACTTACTTATTGTACTTTGGAGTTATATTCGTCCCTTAGGACATGTCTCAGTGTTATTTTATTTACGAAGTTTGTAGTGATGGTGGGGTTGCATTGAGCAACTCACACATCATTACTTCTAGTAAGCTAATGTTAATGGTTAGTGGCTACGTACTGCCGACCTCTGTTGCAACGATTGATTATAAGCCCTTCTCAGGGACGTTTATGGTTTTTGAGGATAAATCCCCAAGGATGAACATGCTAACCTACTGGATGGCTGTGAGGCGTCACGCTCACAGCATACCAGCAGTCTGGCATCTCACCCTACCACGAACGCTGGCTTTCGGAGTATATGGGAAGAAGGTTTCAGTCATCGAGTGCAGTCAGGGCGGAGTTAATCGTAAAGCGGGATAGCTGTTAAGTTCAAATCGCTTTACCAACAACTCCGTCCTGTCTCCTACACTCGAGACCTGGCCAACTCAATTCCTACAGCCAGCGCCACTGCCAGTGTGTTTTGTTGGTTACGAGCACACGGAATTGAACCGCTGTACCCCACAGTAACCATATTGAGGACGTGGAACCATCCACCACTCAGCCTCACTGGTGTCTCTGTCAGCTTTGGATTCTGAAACCCAATTTTTATGCCTTTTCATAACTAAGCCTTTTGCGAATCTCGAAATGAACAAGATCAGTGACGAAAAAATTCGTTCTAGTCCTGCAGTGGAAGATGTGGCTCCCTGATGAATATCTGCTTGAGCATCTGAGTCAATTTGTTCTTTGAGTGTTTCATCACTCAATAAAGGAAACGGCGTTTACTCTTACATTTTCGAATAGTGCTTATGCAAACGGTCTTTGCTAGATATATAATCACAAATAGCATAAAAAACAAAAAGAACTCCCCTTTTTAGCCGGAAAATTCAATGCTTGATTTAGCTGACCTTCTGAAAGCTTTCCACCTTGGTAATTAGGGTACAATAGATTAGCAATGCTATGGCTGAAGATAGTGCTTGGAAAATCCGTTTCTTTAAAACCAAGTGAACTATAAAAAAAACAATATCTTAAAATCCAAAAACAGAAAGTTGAATTACCCAATATCAATTAAAATAAAAGAATACACGAGTTACTTACCTTCAACACTCTTACCGATTTAAATTCAGGTCCTGGTTCTATCCAGATTTCGGAGGCATCTGCTATTGTTGATGCCGTCTTCTGTAGCTTTTCTAAACCAATAGCTATTGACTTGAGCATGTGTAATAACTCTTTAGCACTTCTCTTCAGTCCCATGTTCACCAAAAGTTTGTGAATATCCACATCAGTATGTTCTCGATTTTTTGAAAGATCCGACCAAGTCTTTAGTTAAGTCTCAACGCAATCTGCGAGACTACTTCAATTCTGCTTTGGTTAGGTCACCTATGAGAACTGAAAGAAGTAACTGGAGTGCTAACAGCTTTCCCGCTTAAGCACAAATGCTGCCTAACCTGCGTTGGTATTTGTCTGTATTTTGTTTTGCTATTCCATGTTTCATAAATCATCGCTGCAATTATTCCACTTACTTAGTTGGGCTAACGAATAACATTTGCATGCGGAGGACATCCACGTATATTGTTTCTGTCCAGCAGTTACTAAAATCCGCAAATACTGCCCCTAAGTTTGATTTTTGATTTAGCACTCTAACCAAATGCAGAAGTAAGATCTTTGTTGGGAGCCTTGCAGTTAGTTTAGTACACTTACCGTAAACTCTCTAATAGAACGCCCGCGCACTATTCCATTCAGCCCCTCGGACCCCCGCGTACAATTAGAGATCCGCGCAGTAATAAAGACCCGCGCATTATTCGAACTAACCGTTTTACTACTCTGATTTTAGTTGGAACAAACAGGCTAAAAACAAGAATTTTGACACTTTTAAGCGACTTTAAAGTATGCATCATTTAATTCAAGCTACAGCGTGTCTACATAAGTATTTCCTCTTTTCTAGTAGCAGGTATACCTAAATTACCATTAAATGATCAATTACTTTATTAGCTTCAACATTAGAGTCAGTTCTGTGCAACAGCACAGCTGTACTTAGTTAAATATATAAAAATATAAAAAAATAACGAAAAAATTAGGGACAAAAGTCTGGTTGATTTTGAATTCGAGCTAAATAAATGTAAATTTAACACTCAGAGTGACCTCCCCTGGCGGCCAGGAGCTCCTAAAACCCTCTTCGGTACCAAATTTACAAGTTTGGATGTATATTCGGGGCTAACTCTCTCTCTAATCCTGGATATAAAGCCATTAGCAGCTCCATGGCATATTTTTGGAGGTACTTCACTGCTCCAAAACTTATTCTCCAATTCCTCCAAAGATTTTCGATCGGATTAATATCCGGTGACTGCGCCGGCCACGGAAACACTTCAATCCGGTTGGTGGAACACAAATTGGTCACAATTTTGGCCATATACTGAGGATCATTACCCTGTTGGAGATGAACCGTCGGCCGAGACCAAGTTATCGGACCGATTCTCGGCGATTATTTTCGATAGTTCCAGCTTATCCTTCCTTGGTTATTGTTGTGGATATGTGGGCGAGGTTCCCCACACCCCAGACCCTCACAGTACCAACAAAAAACAAAACTTTAGCACTACGACAGCCCAAGTGAAAAGGCTGCACTATTCGGGTAGGGATCTGGAATGAGACCCCCATCAGTGGAAGCACTCCCTGTGGTCGAATGAGTCAGTATTGTGGGATTTAGGGCTTCTCCGTCCTTCGCCACACCCTTCGGACTCCCTCCGCTCCAAACTGATCAAATTCGACCACAAGACGCGCTTCCACTGATGGGGGTCTCATTCCAGATCCCTACCCGAATAGTGCAGCCAGCTGTTGCACAGAACTGACTCTAATGTTGAAGCTAATAAAGTAATTGATCATTTAGTGGTAAGTTAGGTATACCTGCTGCGATTGTTAGGTACGGTAAGTGAGTCAAAAGCATAATACTAGAAAAGAGGAAATACTTATGTAGACACGCTGTATTCAGTGGCTTAAATTTAGGTTTACACTAATTTCTGTACACTTACACACTGAAAATACTTCTGGTGACCCGCGTCCTCTCGGAAAAGCCGCGCGCGCTATCCGCAGAGGTATTTGTTTGTTTGGTATACGAAGGAGTAATGACGGTTTACGCTATTTGAAGGTCTCATATAATGAAGTTCCCAGTATATCAGTAATGTACTGCGTGTTATGTCTGACGGGCAATTTAAAATATAAAAAGATATTTATATAAAAAAACAAGTGAAGGTGACACTGAATTAAAATTTGAACCATTTGCACTTACTGTACCTTGTACTATTGATAGCTTTTATGGAACTGCCCTATTTTTTAAAATTCACATCAGAAATATTACAGAAAAATTAAAATTGCGTCTGACAGCACGGCACACGATAAGAGTAATGTAAGTTGGGCTGGTATTATGTAGTGAAGTGATGGAGGCAATGAGTTGTGCTTTACAAGTAGACTGTATTGCAGTAGACTAACATGTAACATATGGAGGAAGAGTTTCTTTGAAATATATTGAAACTTTATCATTTGCCGTTCAACCTTTTGCACTTTTTTGTACGTGAAGTTGCTACACAGAATAGTCCATAATATTAAAAGGACGTCAGTTTTCAGTAATATGTAATTAAGAATTCCACTACCTGTATGGGTGTCGTTAACTAAATTCGACTCTCAAGAGTATAGTTTATCTATTTTGTGGACAGGGGCTCTGAAAACTTACCAGTATTGCAAAGTTGGCAAAGGAGAAAAGTATTTCTACAAGAAATACTCCAACTTTGCTTATGCTATGCTTACGTTATAAACAACAGGCAAAACATTTGTCTTGTGTTTACACACAAGGCAAAGGACTGCAGATTTTAAAGAGTGCGAGTAGGGACACATTTTTTGTTTCCAAAACAAATATTTGTGTAGTAGCTGTCTTTTCTAAATCTTGGTAATTCAAAGACTCGTAATCCTTTTATCTCCCCGCATACTTTGGTATTCCGTGGTCCATCATTGCGTTCCTTATTGCTTTAGTTATGAAGTTTCCATTGTTACCTGTATGTGGAACGCAGAAAAAAGATTAACACTATGCCATAAGGCAATTTTGTTAAATGCATAAAAGCTCCAAGATTATAATAATATAAATTCCTAAGCTGAAATGGTTACCTCAGGAATAGCAATGTTTTGTATACAAGCAGCGCAGCGTCGGCATGGGCCCTGCCGATTTTTACTACAAAATATTTGAACTAGCTTTTTCTGTCTGTAATTTGTGATTGTTCTAAAGGCTTATTTATGAAACTAAATTTTTAGGATATGATGATTCAAGGGCTATGCTACTAACTAAATTATTCGACCTAGGATTTTACATCTTTTGCTTGAGTTATGAGCTGTTAATTTATTGGCCTTCCTAATGAAGAAATATATACATTTTAGCTTCCTGTAACCTGTTGTCAATGTCAGAAGCTGCTGTAAATAAATTACAGCTATATGTCTGTGAATTACTCGGAATGCATTTTGAAATGCTTTGGTTCTATCTTCTATAATGACTGTACATACATATTCTGGCCTGAGTTTTTGTAAATAAGTTTTTTTGCTCGTCGTCTTGTTGCAGCAGCTTCAAGAAGCTCTCTTAATTGTTGCGTGCTTGTGGTCATTGAACAGCTTTACGTATTGTACTGTGGAGAGTACACTGCATTTCCTGACTGTCTGATATATAAACGTTTCCTACATAATGACTTACGTACCTATGTAATTAAGCATTTCCTCGTTGATTTTGAGAAGTTTTTGTGTGTACACCTACTTTTGAGTTAGATAGGACTAGGGCTATACGCGTGACTGCTTGCAACACTAATGGGTGGGTAGTTGTTCCGTTTTGAGGAAAAATTTTGGCGTCAATACAAGAAAAAAAAACAAAAATGCTCCACAACACGTATGACACTTATTGTCAGTGGGAGCATCATTGAATTCAGTGTGTGTAGTGTATTTTGCTCTGTAATGTATGAACCCTACCCTCCCATACATTTTTTTCTGGCAATGTAACAACTAAAACTAATACAAAATTATTGCATCCCGTTCATGTAAATGTTATGCCGTCATAAATGTATAAATGTTCCTACCTATAAATGGTTTGCATGTCCAGGGTGTCCCAGAATGAAGTGTCCACTACTTAATAATTCCTATTAATAAAATTCTGCTTTTTTGCAAAAACCTTAAAAGAAAACTTTTGCACAGCTTTTGAAGCAGTTCATAATGACATTTGTTTTTGAACGATTGCTTTAAACGAGTTTGTTCCATATTTTTTAAAAATGGGAAGAGCAGCAACCCTTTTTTTACGTGACTTAAATGGACAGTGTTTTAATACAAGATTTGTATTAAAAGGATTGTTGGAACTCATCGTCAGTAGGAATTAAAGCATTGGACTTGTTTTTGGGACGCCCTGTACACTCCCAGTAAATTCATTGAAGTATCCAGAGTGTAGTAATTATTTGTCTCTACACATCCCAACCCCCTTAATTGATGCTTGTATGAGTAGATCTATTTGATGGTGTCTGGACTGTGTCTCTATATATCTG
The DNA here is from genome assembly GCA_034695205.1 of Dicyrtoma fusca. Lineage (NCBI taxonomy): Eukaryota > Metazoa > Arthropoda > Collembola > Symphypleona > Dicyrtomidae > Dicyrtoma > Dicyrtoma fusca. The sequence continues at coordinate 32,652 of JAQFZC010001131.1, forward strand.
TGTATAATATATATATATATGACTGTGATGATGCCTATATGTTTAGAGAATCGGACAATAGTGATAGCCCAAGTGAAGTTGATGTAGTTCGTGAAAAATATCTGGAGCCTGGAGTTTTGCCTGAAAAGAATAATTCCCTCCCTCCCATCGAGTTCTCCCAACTTCCAAAAAAGTATATAACGAGAAAATTGTACTCAGTATACTGCACATTAACTTATTTTTTTTTCTAATATGTGTAATCAATCTATTATGTGCACTCGTTACTTTTCAATTACACCCATCTCTTACACATTTTAGTCTCATTAGTATTATTTTCATCCCATGATTTCAATGAACGATGATGATTTTACGTAAATTCTCTGTAAATTATTTGTAGCCGCCTTCGTAGATGTCAGTTTGCCGAATGTGAAATGTAATTTAAATTGTATATGTGTCAAAAAAAATAACAAAATATTATAGGGCCTTTGACTTGTTCTACTTTTCAATTATTTCAATTTCTTCTTTTTGTTTTAATGGCACCTTCCATTTTATTGCTTAAAAGTAAATCATGTGTAACTATAAAATATATTTATATTTACATTTTGTTTTGTAAATTCAAGTTTGGTCCAAATTCAAGTGCAGTCACAGTGCGAGCAGGATAGCAGTAGAAAGTCTTCAGTGGACTGCAGTGAACTTACAAGTGCAGATGGTAATTTATATAATTCATTTGTATATTTTGGCCTTTCAATAGTTCCTAGTGCACTTGCAAAAAGGTTCTTTTAGTTGCTCAAAAGTATCGCACCCACACAAGTACGTATGTGTGTGAGAGTAGTTAGTGCTTTTTCCATTTAAACTTTTAAACAAACTTGTTGATTTAATTATTGCTTTCATGTGGCAACAGTTGCAGTTTTTACAAACTATTTTGATAGCTAGCAATGTGTTCTAAACTCTTAAAATACAACCCACCCATCTCCAAACCCCCGAGTCCTTTTCCTATTGAGCATACCTACTTGGCTTTTCATTTCTTTAGTCAGTCGCTTCTTCCATTAGGTGTAGTTAATGTGTATTTATATGAAGGTAGTAATGGTCGCAAGAAAGTAGTTATGATAATACATATGTATATAGGTATTGTCGGGGATTAAAGCATTGTGGCGTCAGTCCAGTGTAAATACAACTTTTACACGCAGTTTTTACTTACAATTAGGGCTATACCGCCATAATGCTTCTTCATCACCCACGATATATAGATATGTATATATTTCGTCTGTGTAAATGCAACGTGTCCTAAGTCCAGTCGCAGCTTAAATGCAATATGTCCCAAGTCCACATAATGATATTTTAAGATTTTTGAAAAAGTGTCATTTACTAGTTTTGACCGTTTTGAAAAAGTGTCATTTACTAGTTTTGACCGTTTTGAAAA
>JAQFZC010001132.1:0-34035 GCA_034695205.1 Dicyrtoma fusca
CAAGGCCAGTCCGCTCAAGTTGGGGGCAGTACATGAGTCTGTAGATGTAGTTTTGGGTGGTTCGTAGAAAAGTGTAGTCTGAAAGGGAAAAAGTCTAGTATGATTATTATTATAAGTAGAGATAGACTCGGAATGGCACAAAAGTTTGGATCGATGGAACAGAAGAGAGAGCATACAAAGTCTCCGTCTCCGTCTCCTTCGCCTTCTCTGGTATGTAGATGAATTCTCAAATAATATTTCAGGCTCTAATCTAATGTGAGTATGAAGTAGGTGCATATCTCTAAAATAAGCAGTGGGCAGTTGGGAAGCAAACGGAAGGGAAAGGCACACAGAGCAATACATAGTTATTGTTAGTTTGTTACGGATATTATTATTTTCATATTTTGTGGCTTCGTAGTTTCGTAGTTTTCGGGGATATTTCGTCGGTGAAGGAGTATTGTGTCGCGAGTCTACGGAACCCTTAGTGTCATTTTGACCCAAGTCTCCGCAATCAATTTTTGTCAACAAGTATTTTAAAAAGTGCAAATATCACTTTCACACTTATTCAAACATACATAATAGTAATAGTTACTTTTTGAAATGTGCAAAACTGCCATTTAAACCTTTTCAAAATGTCAAAAATTACCATTTAAACTTTTTCAAATTGTCGGAAATTCCTGTTTATACGTTTTAAAACATACCTACTCAATAGTAGTAGTTACACCTTTTCAGATATCTATATACTGCTATTTACGCTTTTCAAAATATCAAAAAATACTATTTACACCTTTTCAAAATGTCAAAAACTACTATTTACACTTTTTAAAACATACTCAATAGTAATAGTTACACTTTTTCAAATGTCTAAAACTGCTATTTACCCTTTTTCAAAATGTCAAAAAGGCTATCTATTTACACTTTTTCAAAAAGTTAAAACCTAGGACTTAAACTGTTTCAAATTTCAAAAACAAGTATTTACACTTTTTGTAAATAGGCAAAGACTTGCTTTTTGGGACTTTTTGGGTCAAAATGGAGTTGAGGGAATATTGACCTTGTACCACAATGCCCCCTCACCGACGATGTGTATCCTTCGTGTAGCCGTGCGGCATATAGCATACGCTCCACGCAGCAATGTAGATAGTGTCCAGAATACAAAAAAAAAACGGAAAGGAAGAAAGAAATAGGAAAAATAGGAAAAATACGAAATAGGAATAGTTTTGTGTGTGTGTGGCAGTATTTCTTCTTATTTCGTATTCTTACGCAATCCAATTTATTTATAGACGGGACTACAGATGCATTGTTATAGTGATAGGAGATAGTATTGATATATAGTATTGCTATACAGATACACTATATTTTCCTAAGCATGCTGTATAACTACACCTAATAAGTATTAACATCAAGGCTTTCCTCCTTGGCTTTCGTTTTGATTTTGATTTTCGTCTTTTCTAATCGTCCGAGTGCCGAGTGGGAAAGTTTGAGTAAAAACGTTGGACGTAGAGGGAAAGCATAAATACTCCAAGATATTAATATTACAGGAAAAAAGAGAAGAAATTTGCAGAAATACATAGGAGCTGGTCATTTCGTTATTATTTCGTTAGTTTTTCCTCATTTTGTCCATCTCATTCCAATTCTAATTCCAATCTCAATTCCAATCCGAGAGATACACTCACCGTCCGTCCGTCCGTCTGTCCGCCAGACTCACAGATTGAATCGAAAATAATATATCGGAATATCTCTAGGAAAATGTTGTCGAGGCAATTTCTAATTTCTTTTCCCCTTCTTACGCTTCTTTCTTTCTCTAAGCAGGGGACTGTCGACACAAACTGAAGCCCCGTCTTGATTGCCCAGCATCACAGAATAAATTGGCAGCACGTATTTGTTTTAACGAAAGAAATAGTGGTAGTAAGGGAAATCAGAAAGAATTCAAAATTATAATTACTTTATTATTAAAACTATAGATATAGTGAGTGATATATCTACTGTTATGTATATAGGAATCTTATAGCTGTCGGAAAATACATATATAGGGTTCTTATATGCCATAATATTGTTTTGATATGAATTTAATTGGCTTTGGAAGGGGAGGGCAGGGGCAGGAGATGGAGCTTCTAGATGATCATCAAGATATAATTTCCATCCACGTGCCTCCACTCCATGATAATGATCCAGTGTGTGATGGCTGTGGGTCTTCTATTATGTAATATTATCTTGCATTGAATTCAATTGAATGTCAGTTCTAAATCCTATAGCACTGGCCTGCCCTCAATTCATCTACCCCTTTTGCTTGAATTGAATGATATTTTTTATACAGTTGAATTACTAATAGAAATATATAGAGCCACACACACACTCCATTTCGAATTCTTACAATTCTTAATCCATGTGTGGACCACTATAAAAAATTGGGCACTCACGTGTAGGGCTTCCCACAGACCCAGTCTATAGCGTCTAAACAAAAATTAATAATTTATTTTAAATTATAAAATTATAGTACACATTGGTCCAGGATCCACAGTATATATGTACAGCTTAGAATTAAAATCTGTTTGTCTAAAAGGAACGCTTGTTTTTTTTATAAAAAATATGAAAATAACCTTCCATAAATACATACATAGATGACATTTTAGACAAAATGTGCGGATTTCTTAGTTTCTGAAGGTCTATAGTCTATTGAGTATGAGATGGATGGATGGATGGATGGATGGATGGATGGATGGGAATGATAGGGAATGATGAATGTGACTGAGAAGCCTATAAAGAGTGTGAAAGGATTGGATAAAAAAAAGATGCAGAGAGGATTTTAAAGTGGGAGGCTGAGCAGAGAGCAGAAGTGGAGTGAGTGGAGAAGTCGTGCGTGGAAAGTAGTTGCTCTCTCCCACCAGAGAAGATCGATATGTAAATCCAGCCTTTTTTGCATACACGACACCTTTTGCATAGGCGCGAGAGCTCCGTTCCACTTGAAAAACTCCGCCTCCGGAAAACCGCAAGCTGAGAGCTAAAAAGAGAGCCACTAAAAAACTCTTCACGCCAGCTCCTCTCGCTCTCGGCTTTCCCTTCCTTCCGTACAAATCCTAGAATCTACATGCACTATACTCTATACTCATAGTTCATAGGGTATAGCGCTTCTATACCACATGCCTATATACAAAATTTTTTATTCAAGATTTTTTTTTTCTAAAATAGTCCTATAACCAACTATGATATGAAGAGCTACACCTACACACACACGTTTTATCATTTTTCCTATAGTTGCATGTATACCTAGGTATTCAAACTAATCAAAGTTTCACAGAGCATGCCTGAAGAAGCGAAATGTTTCAAATATTCAAAATTTTGTATGCAACTGAGACATTATAGAACTTTTTAAAATGTGTATTAAATTAACAACATTTTGAAATATTCTTAACCTATTCACAACTGGGAAACCATGGAAAGAATGCTTTACAAAAGAATTTTTTCTAGAAATAAACTTTTTCAAAATTCTCAATACTAGAAATGAACATTTTCAAAAGCACTAAAACCCACTAAGTAAGACTTTTAAAAAGGTCAAATCAACAAAATAACATTTTCAAAACAATGTAAAACAAGAAATTAACACTTTCAAAAATGCCAAAACAAGATATTCCCATTTTCAGAAAGATGTAAAACTGGATACAGCACCGTTTCGAAAAGGTTAAAACATGGGCATTTTTGCCCGAGGTTTTTGAAACAGGTAGAAAAATTATGGAATTTGGAATTTTTTGAAATTCCGTCTCTTTGCTCCTTCATCCTCATTATGTATGTAAGTATTCCCCATCAAAAGCCCAGCAACTTCCTTCAAACTTTGGAACTTGACAAGCAAAAACCAAAAAATAAAAATGAGATCCACTGCGTGGGTATAGTATAGACCCCAGCACTATAGGTTGGTATATCAGTGGCAGTTATAGAAAAAGGAGTAAAGAGCGCATATCTATATGTGTATAGGTATATACATACTTATATGAAAGAAAATGCAAGGGAAGTCAAGGCAGTACGATTTGAGGAGAGTTCTAACGTCCCAATTCCTTGGGTCTATAAAAAAAGCTTAGAAACTATAAAAGAGTATAAAAGAGTGCGAAGAACTACGCGGAGCGTCTCCTACGACGAGAACTAGAGAAAAAAGGCACTCTAGGAGATCTCCCTGCGATCTGCATGGGAGATCTTGACGGAGTTTAGTGCAGGCAGACACGGTGTATACCTATATATAAATGTTCTACCTACCTCTTGGGGTTACGTAGGAGGGCTATATGCATATAGGCAGGTATATACTGTTTGATCATATTATGCATGAACGACGTAACTTTCGCTTCGGTTCTCCACCGAAACGGTTTCTGGCTCCCACGACCATGCGCCCTCCACATCTTCATCATCATCATCAAAGAAAAAGAACCACTAAAGCCAAAGCCAAGTCCCTCGCCGAGAAAAGAAAGGAAAGTCCTGAACTAACATTGTGAGGAGAAAAAAAAATAAGAAAGGAAATCTCGTAGCGTATCGTAGAATTCTAGCGTAGCAACCTACGCTAACAGTGAGTCTAGTTCTAGTAGTAGTGCTAACGAACTTAGGATGCGTCTATATGTATATAGCTATATAGCTATATATAGCTACTAGCCTTTCCTATATAGTGCACTTATATTGGCCGTGTATTGCAGTGCAGTCTGCAGTAAAGAGTGCGAGTAAAGAGTAGTAAGTGCGTGTGAGTGAATTTCCGTCTCCTGTCAGTCGGGGATTCTTTTTTCTTCCGATTAAATTCATATGCAATGAAGCTCACGCTCTGCCCAGCCAAAACAAAGCTATATAGAGCTATACCCAGTACATAGGTAGATATAGGCCTTATATAGGGGCCTAATAAGTAATTGTAATTAGACTGGTGTTATTTCCTTAACTTTTTCGCAATGGTAAAATACTTAGTCAGGAATGTTTTTGAAAATAGTAATTTGACGTTTTGACCATTTTGGAAACGGTAATTTCTAGATTTTTGACCTTTTGAAAGTGTTATTTGCTATTATTGACTGTTTTGAAAAGTGTTATTTGCTATTATTGACTGTTTTGAAAAGTGTTATTTGCTATTATTGACTGTTTTGAAAAAGTGTTATTTACTAGTTTTGGCTGTTTTGAAAAAGTGTTATTTGCTATTATTGACTGTTTTGAAAAAGTGTTATTTACTAGATTTGGCGGTTTTGAAAAAGTTGATTTATAGAATTAAAATCTTTTTTAAAGCATTCTGTCTATGGTTCCCTAGTTTCTAATAGGTTAAATATCTTTATACTTGCGTTCTACAATTATTTTTTCAATGCCAAAAGACAGACTTCGACACACACACGATGCTTTCCTTATTGTTAGTAATAGATTCGGTGTTTTCTGTATTCTAAACAAAAAGAATGGAAGCACCCATAGCATTGCAGGCACAACCACGGACACCCCTTCATCGACAATCACAATCACAAAAAAGGTTTTTTTTTTATAAATAAGCAAAGTAAATGCCTTAAAGATGTACAGAGTGATAAGCGCATCGCTCACTCGTCTGTCTCTCTCTCTGAATGACTGAATGACTGACTGTGAGTTGATATTTTTTTTTATTTTGATACGAGATGATATAGGAATGAACCTTTAGAGATTGACGTTGACCTATAGAATTAAATTGAGAAATGAAGGACGGCGAGGAGTTGGTAGTGGCACGTGCTAGTATGTACGGATGTACAGTATTCGTATTCGTACCCGATGCACTGGTAGGTACTTTTGCCCGTCTTGTAGATTGCATTAACATTTAAAGTCCATCAAACCAAAAGCAAGAGCAATAGGATAGTATAGCCAGTAATCAGAGGCACATTATCATTTATCAGTATCAATAATCCTCACTCCTGATACTGTCAGTTACGTGTGTCAAAATGTGAACTTGAAAGTCGTCTAAATGTCGAAAATGACATCACATAACCGATAGTACTCGGGGAAAAAATGTGACTATATTTGAAAAAAAATGTGAAGGTTATTTTTAAAATGATTTTTTGTAGAGCCATTTTATCGAGAAATTTTTAATCTTTAATTTAACTTCACAGAGTGTATTTTTTTTAATTTAGGGAATACAGTAGCTTTATAAAATGGATGTAATGCCCTCAAATTGTGTGTATAGGAGGGAGTGAAATTGATACGGGGATACACCTATATACAAAAGCTTGGGAGTATTATTGACTGGCGACCGTTCCTTGTCCACGTCGCTTCCTCTTTTCGGTGTTTTGGGAAAGTTTGGAGTGAGCGGTGTGTGTGGATGGATGTTGATGTTGTAGACACTTGAGAGGCACTTGTGAATGTTTTGATTGATAAGGCAGATTGAAATTCTCTTCAGTTTTGTGCTCCGTCAAGTCCGCCTCAAATGGAATGGAGTGTCAAATGTGTTTTTTTCTCCTTGTTGTCGAATTTCAACCATCGCCATTTGCTTCATTGCTATATTCCCATTTCTGCCCATACACACGTCTGTCGCTTATAGGATGAAATGTGAAATCCATTTCGCATTGAAATTTTAATGGGTTTTTATGTATTCTCAAAGTTGAGTGGTGGAAACGAAATATTCTTGTCGTTCTTAGTGGTGGTCGTAGTTGTAAAATCAAAATCTAAATGCTAATATCACTTCGTATTTGACAATTTCCAAGAATTATAAAGGGACTTGCAAAAATTATGTCACAATTTTGGGAAATTCTAAAAAACAAAATTTATTTTTCAAAATTATTAAAAAATAGAGAATTTACAATTTACTGATGATGCATTGCTACTAATAATTTCTTTGATTACGTAATAATTGGAAGGACCCTTAATGAAATCTTGCGAATACCAGTATCACAGTTGTTTGTATGTATCTACTATATATATGTACTTACTTTACTGATAAAAGTTTTATGTTCGCTTCGTTTGTAAAAGTTGAGGGAAGGCGTCTTTTTATATAATATTTTATTTCTTGGTATTTCTTGAGTTGATTTTAGTTTTGGTTGGGTTGTTGGCTGTTGCTGCTGTTGTTGTTGTTAGTTTTCGTCTCTCTTTTCTCGGTGTGGTTGACAAGAACGCTTGTCCAACACGAGAATTGCGGTGACCAATGAGACGATGGACCATTTTTTTTGCCTAAAAGCACCCCGTCACTACCAGATGTTACTTCAAAGATTTTTGCCATATATTTCCGTGCCCACTTTGTTCGTCCCAGCCACCACTGTCCACACACGCCAAAGCATGGCGAGCCAGGAAGCCAGCAAACACTTGGCATTTCCAAAGAATACGGAATTCACTCAATTGTACTGGCTGCACAGAGCGAAATCTCTGGGATATGTATATAGTAGCCTATATCTATAAGGCATTATACAGATTATGTCACTTATATTATTAGGTATTATTAAGCAACGGAACGGCCAAGGCGTTTATGGTACCAAATTATATAGTATATATACCTATAGCTATAGCTATATAGCATACCTATTTATTGTAGGCAATCTATAACAACTTGTGTTCACTGCTCATAATAAAATATTCTCTCAAGACTTTTCCCCTTTTTTATTCTCTCGCACCGCCTTCACTGCTCCCTGCCCTGCCAACGGATGTAATATGGCAATGAGCTCTTATTTTATATTTTATCAAACACCTTCTACAATACATAACTTCTATGACTTTTCAGATTTTTTAAAAAAGGAATTCTGCATCATTTTAGCCTGTTTCAAAAACTGAAAATGAAAAGTAAAAATGCAGAAATATACAAAATATTTTTGCCGTAGAAGAATGGAAAAATTTGACAGAATTTCATATGATTTGATTGGGCGACTAGACACTACTATACTGCACTGGACTGGACTGACCTTATAGTAGATTTTGCTATACCTATAGGCTATACTAGGCTAGGTGATGCTATAGTGCTCTTATAGATGTGGAAAAGTGATGGGATGCGAGTGGATAATAGCTGTGATCTGTCCACACGTGTAGAAGCGTGGAAGCTCTCGGAGCCTCTCGTTTTCCTTCCCAATTCAATCTCAAGTTTATGATGTTAGCCAAACAATTTGTCGACATTTCCGATTTTCAAATAATATTGAACCTCCAAGGTATTTTTCCCCGAGACTTGAGATCACATCATCCTTTCCCATCCCCTTCCGGTTCTCATCTTATTTATACATCCGTCCACATTCAGACTCTACTTTTTTTATTATACATTTATTCGTCCACTCAAGTATAGCCCCGGGTTCCCGGTCAACCTTTCCCAAACGGTAATATACTTCGTTTTGAATGTTTTTGAAAACGGTCATTTCTAGATTTTTGACCTTTCCAAAGTTTCATTTACTAGTTTTGACCGTTTTGAAAAAGTGTTATTCACTAGTTTTGACCGTTTTTAAAAAGTGTCATTTACTAGGTTTGACCGTTTTTGGAAAAGTGTTATTCATGATCGTTTTGAAAAAGTGTTATTTACTAGTTTTGGCCCTTTTGAAAAAGTGTCATTTACTAGTTTTGACCGTTTTGAAAAAGTGTTATTTACTAGTTTTGATCATTTTGAAAAAGTGTTATTTACTAGTTTTGACCGTTTTGAAAAAAGTGTCATTTACTAGTTTTGACTGTTTTGAAAAAGTGTTATTTCTTAGTTTTGACTGTTTTGAAAAAGTGTCATTTACTAGTTTTGACCCTTTTAGAAAAGTTAATTTCTAGAATTAAACACTTTTGTAAAGCATTCTTTCCATGGTTCCTCAGTTCCGAATAGGTTAAAATGTCCTAAAAATGTGTTTTTGACAATTATTATTGTCATTTTTATATTGAAGTTATGAATACATAAAGATTCATTTTTTTTGTTGAGTTACAAGTAGAAAGCGTTCAAATCTGATCAAAAGTTTGAACAAATTCTTAAGAAGAGGAATTACTGTGCATGTAAATATTTATGGGCTATAATGTGGTGTAATAAGCCATGTTTTTTTTGTTGGCAGTTAATAATTCTAGCGGCGATCTTATCTCCATTCATTTACGTCATGCAATGTGCTAGACGCAGTCGGTGTCATGCAATGACATGCTAAATTGTTGCGTCGTTAAATTCAATTTACTCTTTTAACCAAAGAAAGGGGAAAGAAAAAAAAACTGGAGAACACAAGGCACAACAAGTTGAGTTGGTTTTGTGTGTGTTTCGGTTTTTTTTTTTTAATTTGAATGCATTATTTGGTTTGGTCATTTTTCCTTCTCGTAGATTGCATGCCAGGCCTTTCCTTGGGTCGGTCGCTGGACAGCAATGCACTGCACTGGAGAATGAAATGAAAAATACTTGGAAAAGTTTATTAAAATTCATGCATTGCATGAATCCTCATTATTTGTCCATTTTCATTTCATTCCCTCTTGTTATCATTTCACTTGGAATTTTGTGTGGAAAGGAGGGAAAAAATAGAAGGAGGTGTAGCCATATGCACATATAGCTATGTTTGTGGAAAAAATGAAATTATATTTTCACTCTCTCAAACTCAATTTAAAATATTATTATTATGTATTCTTATCTCAACAGTCAAATGTACGAAGGTAGGCATCTACATGCCATAAATCATACGTTCCTCAGCTTTATTTTTTGTCCATTCGTATTCTTACTCTATTAGTAGTAGTAGAAGTAAAAAAGAAAAAAAAGGCCGAAAATATATTCCATGTTTTTGTTTTGATTACATTAGTTATTATTTTATGGTAAAGTACACACGTCCGTCCGTCCGCTTTCAACTCTCAACCCAACAAAGCAGTAGTGGGCTTGAGCGGGGCTGGAACTGGAATTGTGAAATTGAAATAATGTACACAAAAATGACTACGGAGACACGGAAAAAGGCTCTTGCTTTTTATATTTACATTCATCTCTTTCTATGTGTTCTGTAGCTACGGTAGGGACCTTGCAAAAATTATGGTCTTCCTTTTTTATAGATGTTTTTTAAATAGGTTTACAATGCAAATAACACAGTACCACGTTTAAAAAAAAGTCTAAAAACAATATAGCGGGCTTTCAAAAATTGTTAAATACGGTATCAACCTCTCCAGGAGGTGCAAACGAGGATAATAGCGATTTAAAAAAGTGTAAAAATGGGTAAATTAGCGTTTCAAAAAGTGTAAAAAAAAGACAAATTAGCGTTTCAAAAAGTGTAAAAAAAGACAAATTAGCGTTTCAAAAAGTGTAAAAAAGACAAATTAGCGTTTCAAAAAGTGTAAAAAAGACAAATTAGCGCTTCAAAAAGAGTAAAAACAGACAAATTAGCGTTTCAAAAAGTGTAAAAAAGACAAATGAGCGTTTCAAAAAGACAAAATAGTAAAAACAGACAAAGAGAGCATTTCAAAAAGAGTACAACTAGGTAAATTAGCGTTTTAAAAAAGTGCATAACGTCGTATTTGCATTTTAAAATTGTGTAAAAACCTATTACTTAAGTTTTCAAAGTTATCTGTAATTCAATATTAGAATTTTCAAAATTCTCAAACCATTATAATAAAATATTCCACTTTTTTAAAATAGCCCAACCAAATACATAATTATAATCCAAAAAAAAAATGAGTTAAGCTGTCTAGTGACGTCACTAATGAGGGACCCCTTATGAAATAATGAATTTGTAGCCCATTTGTACTTAGTTTATGGTTGTGTTCCGGCGATGGTGCTGACGCTGGGCTGACATATTAATATGAGTTTGAAATGGAAACCGTGTGTGTGTGTTGAGTTGAGTTGACTGACATGCAATGTAGCATGCGATGGCCAGAGACTCTAAAAATTTGTATGTGTGGCTTGTACCGTCCCAGCATTTTCAGTATTTTCAGTATTTTCTATTATATTTGTCTGAGCTCTCTGTCTTTATGTGTGTGTGTGTGTGTCCAGTCCCAGCCCGGGGAAAAATAATAACATAATGCAAACACGAGTTAGCTTGTAATGATTAGGAAGAAGCAGAAGAAGGGCCGACTATATACCTATATCTATACAGCTATACCTATATCCAATTCCGTGGCACGAAGGAATTCTGAATTCTGTGTGTGATATTAAACAAAATCTACAAACTACAAAGTACAAAGGGAAAATTATAGACTTGGTCTTGGTATATATAGGCCTATAGGGACTTGGACTTATGTAAGGAAAATACATGAGCTTGCCCATATTATGTTTAAATTGATACACAAAGCGTCCCTCTTGATTTTTTATTTATTCGGAAACCCATTTTATTTGCTAATACGAATCAAGTTGAGCGAGAAAGAGAAACGAGAACGAAACGAGAAAGGAAGAGTATATCTATAGGTATAGACGTGCACTGGGAAAAAAAGGAAAAAGAAAAACGAAAATGAACTCACAAATAAATATTTAAAAAACGGAGAGCAAGTTTATTTTCTTGTTTGATTAAATGGTCATTCTTAGTACATACATAAGCCTACATTTTATTTTAGGTTCCGCAGAAAAAGTAAAAAGTAAAATGCCGCCCTATATGTATAGGCAGCTATATAGCAGTTGTTTTATTTTTATTCTGAATTCTATGGCCGTACATGTATACATAAATTACATACAGCCTAGGGGACTCGCAAATATTACGTTTTTACAAAAATGATGTACTTTGTGTCCCTAGCAGTGTCACTATAGTCACTATAGGCTGGTGTAATGAGGTAATATATGGACAGCCCCCAGCAGACGAGTGAACAATGTAAATCGCTATTTTTATTAGCCATGCCAAACCATTTTTTGACGTTTTCACTATATAGACGCTATACCTATAAGGTTTGCGTATAGCATACTTTTTACCATGCAGTACCTACATTAGAGTTTTTAGAGTACAATAAAATTGTACAGTACAGCAGTAATCATTATTATTACATTTTACATTACATTAAGTTCTATGTTAGCTGGGCATTAAAAAAAACGGAGGTTCCTCAAGACAAATCATACACAAACACACAAGAGTTCTAAAAATGGAAAAAATGGAGAATAAAAGCCAAAAGGCGGAGAGGGTGCATTCTTTTTCTTTCCTTTCCAATTTCCCTCTCTTTCTCTTTTTTTTTTTTTGTAAAATTCCAATTTCTCAAATATAAATATCAAATATATGGCCGGGTAGGCCAGACGCCGTTGTAATGTTGTGCCTGTTGTAAATCATTTATGAAGTTTCGGTCCTATTTTTTCCCTCATACATGACTAATGGGACACCATTAATGTAAGCTCACATGTATATCTATTCCTTTATAATGGAATTTTTACAGTAGTACGGTCCACATTAATAATAAGTAGATATTTATGTATGTATCTGTATATATAGCGCTATAGGCTACAGGCTATAGTCTATATCTACCTTTCCAATTATCTGTCCTCTATTTTCTCCTTTTCTCTGAATATACTCGAAAAGTCGAATAATAAAAAAAAATAGTATAAGCAGAATATAAAAAACACAACTAGTTTTTCAATTCCTGATGCCTGCCTGCCTTTTTATGAAAATCAAAATGAGAATGCGGGCTGGAATTTGAAATCACGTCTGAATTCTAAATTAGAAAAGTAGCGCAAATTTTATTACAATATTTCTGATTTTATTTCTATACTTTTGTACATTACATACATATGTATAGCTGGAAGGGAAAAGTGGGGGGAAAGGAGGGCAAAAAAGTAGGTATGAATGCATAAGTAAGGGGTTGGTAGCTAGTAAAAAAGTTCTGGACAGAACTGTATGGATATAGGTATAGTGTCTATATGTATATAGACACAATAAGTACTTATATAGGTTCGCCTATAGACAGTTTTAAAGTGGATTTCTAGAATCTAGAGTAGTAACAATAACGAGTAGATTGCACGTAGATTTCCGTCTATTCCTTGAGAGTCTTACGGTTCTGTTCGGTTTGGTTTGGTTTGGTTTGGTTTTGCCGTGAGGTAATGTTATTACGATTACGACATCATAATCATAACATGGAGCCCATATTGCTCAGACTTGAATACCAAATCAGAATAGAAATGAGTCTCAAGATGGCCAAGTTCTGGGCTTCTTGGAAGGCAAGGGAAATACTATAGAAAAATAGAAAATATACCCAATGCAATGAATGCAATGGTAGAAGAATACAAGAGAATTGTTCAAGTCCGCATCGGGGAAAAAATCGACCAAGAATGTAATTTCCATTCCGTAAAAAAAATCTGTTGGGCATTGCATTGTGTGCTGTACCAGCAGGGAAAAAGAATAAACTGAAAAGTCGAGAAGTGTTATAGACTTTACTTAACCTATTAGGAACTGCGGAACCATAGAAACAATGCGTTACAACAGTCTTTAATTCTATAAATTAACTTTTTTTAAACCGTCAAAACCAGTAAATAGCACTTTTTCAAAAAGGTCAAAACTAGTAAACAACACTTTTTCAAAACGATCAAAACTAGTAAATAACACTTTTTTAAAACTGTCAAAACTAGTAAACAACACTTTTTCAAAACGGTCAAAATTAGTAAATATCACTTTTTCAAAAAGGCCAAAACTAGTAAATAACACTTTTTCAAAACGGTCAAAATTAGTAAATAACACTTTTTCAAAACGGTCAAAATTAGTAAATAACACTTTTTCAAACAGTCAAGACTAGTAAACAACACTTATACAAACATCCAAAACTAGTAAATACCACTTTCAAAAGGTCAAAAATCTAGAAATTCCAGTTTTCAAAATGGTTAAAACAAGAAATTACCATTTGCACAAACATTCAAAATTGAAAGTTGGCTTTTTGAAACACATTCAAAACATCAAAACTAACAATAATAAGTGTATTACCGTTACGAAAAGGTTAAATGGATTCACAAGGTGCAATCTCATTTCTTTGAAAAACATTGCAACTGTGACTGGTCAAAAATTCATAAAATTATTATAATCATGCAAAAATATGTAGAAAATTTTTCAAAAATGGTTATAGGGCCTACAAAGTCTATAACTAATTGTAAGATGCAACTATAAACGTAAAAAGTCCAAAATAATTTTTAAAAAAATAAAGGAAATGATTGCGTAGGTAGTAAGTAGGTATATATAGGTACTTTTAAATTTGAATTGAGAATTGAAGGAATGACTGGTGTCAGTGAAACCTGCTCCTTTATTATGATTGCTTTGAATTGAACAAAAATAAGCTTGAGTGCCAGGACCAGAGTGACGCACCAGGGCAGTCATAATAATGGTAAAGCAGACTGCATTTTTATTTTATTATTGGACACTGCCCTCGTAATTGGTACAGCTATAAGGTGGATGAGTCTAGCAATAATAATTTTATTATTATTTGATTGCCATACATCCTGTATCCATAATATTCCATTTTTTTTCCACTATAGCATTATTATTTTTTATTTTTTTTTCTATCCTGCAGAGTTTTTGAATTTGAGCATTTTCCTCCATAGGAGAGGCTTCTATGAGGATGACTCTGGTTGTTCTGGTGTTACTTTACCACCCCCGTGTGGACATTACTGATTATTTGAAAATTCATAGTGTGCAAGGGAATAATGAGACACTTACTATAAAAATAGACACAAATATACATATACTTATGAGTACCTATATATAAGGTGGTTGCACTCTTTATTAGGATTTTATTACTATTCCCATCTTACGTATAGTATGTCCGGTTCAGACAGTGCAGTACGAAATGTTGTATAATAATTTATTGTGAAAAGAATGACACAGCAAAATTATATCCGTACTATAATATTTCTGTTTTTCTGGGGAAAAAATACAATAATTGACTATAGGTATAGCCAATGTAAAAAATGGTGTAGAAATTAATGCCTATACCTATATAGGTATATACCACCATTATATTCTTTTATTAGTCTAATCCATCGCCAGACTGTGTGAACCTGAATTTAACAACTTGTACTTGTTTCCAGCTTACAAGGCAATTTGCTGTCACCGTCACAGTATTAAACTTGACATAAGAAAATATTTAAATGATAGCCTCTACAAAACTTTTAAAAAGACGAGCTGATCCCTAAGCTTCAATCTTTTCTCTGTCTTTTTGTTCATATTTTGGTGAGAAAGTGTGAGAATTTGAAAATGTATTCATTTTTTCCCCGATCATCTGCGTATCTATAATTCTGTAGAAGCATCCGAAGTTTCAGAAGTAAAAGGCTTAGAAAATGAAAAGGGTAGAATGGTTTTGGTTTAGTTTACCTCTTTTTATCCCTTTTTTTTAAAGGAAAACGGTAAATGGGTAAAAGAGGTAAAAGTAAAAAAACAGCCCGCTGTATGTACCTTTGCCCATCCATTCAACAATTGAACAGAGAAAGGGTGCCTTGGTTCTTGGCTCTCAGCTTTCCTTATTTGCGTAGATTTTATTCCCACAAACTCAATCTTCCACAGATTCCCACTCAAAACTCGTGAATAAATAGTTCAGGAAAAAAAAAATCCATGAGAAGTTCTAATGGGTTATATTATTGAATTTAGATTGTGGATTTTTTTTTAGGAATTTTTTGGAATGAATGGGAAATTTAGATTCTTACTTTACGGATTCTCACATTTTTGGTTTGGAGAAGTGCACTGCACAACTGCACTGCTGTGTGAACGTGAATAAATTTGTTGGCTCCTTTTCTACCCTTTCCCTTCCCGTTTCCCTTTTTTCTATTGATTCCATTGAGGACCTACCTAATTATTGTGTGTACGTAGGTATTCAGTATAGCCCTCAATGCCCTCATAATCGGTTACAGTTGCCAGTAGTGCAGTTTGTAACTGTAAAATGTCTATACAGTAATTTTTGTAGGAAAAAGCGAAAAAAAACGAGTATTTGTGCCTTATAAATGTGTAAAAGTATAATTTTTTTTAAATATTTCAGTCAGTTCACAGTTTTAGCGCCAACATTTCACGATTCACAAAAGGAGCCGAATTTTCAAATTTTCAATAATTCAATAATTCAGTGCTGGTCAGTGCAGTGTCGGGATGTTGTTCGGTTTTTGAACTGACATTGGATTACCACGTGTTAGCGTTAATGGTTGAGGCCTATACGGATTTTGGTCCGGCTTTGTCAAAAAAAGCCTCTGCTTTTTTTGGTTTATGTTTTGGTATAAATGGTTTAAAGGGAGCGTAACAAGTGCCATGTGATAATATTGATACTGATGTAGAGACAGATAAATCATTCTTAGTGCAGATTTTATACTTCAACTTTAACCCTTGCGACTCTCTCGTCTCTCTTTCTGTGGGGGATGAGCATGTAAATAGGATAGGCATTAAATAAGTCAGTTGCTATACTGTGGTATATAGTATATACTGTAGTATATACTAACTGTAGGCCATGACTGATTCTCCGCTCTCCTTCCTTGTTTCTGTCGTTTTGTACGAGCTATTTAGGCAAAATTTGGGATTTACGAGACGAGAGACTCACCCCTTCTTTCACTCTCTGGGCCCTTGAATGTATATGTATAAGGCAAGGTATGTACGCACTGGGTGTTTAAATTGCCTCGATTTTTTTTTATTTACCCCTTTGAATGATTTCAATGATGATTTGGCGAGAGTGAGTGGAGTGTGAGGAACCCCTGTGTTGACTCCGCCCCAGTCATCCTCCTCATATTTTATATGTCGTTACGGCACATTTTACAAGGCATTATTACATCACTGTCCTCCACACCACACGCCGTGTAATTCCGCGGAAAATATCGACTTGGCTTGTATTACTATTAAGGACAAGAGAGATGTGATGGATGGATGTATCAGGGATGCTAGTACGTGAGAGAGGTCATTAGTCATTTCTATTGGCTCTAAACATTTTTTGAAAAATTCATATTTTCTCTCTCTCTCTCTTTTGCATGTAAAATGTTATTTAAAACCAGTATGTTTGCTTTATACTAGAATGAATTTAAAAAAGTACCAAAAAAGGCTGCCAAGGCTTTTTCGAAACGGCATAATCTAGTTTTACATCTTTTTGAAAATGACAATTGCTAGTTTTGCTTCTTTTTGAAATGACAATTTCTAGTTTGAACCTTTTTGAAAATGGTGATTTCTAGTATTGCCATTTCTAAAAATGTTAGCTACTGCTACTATAGTTTTGATTATTTTTGGAGACGTTACTTTCTAGTTTTGACACTTTTTGAAAGTGTTTGTTACTAGTTTTGAATGTTTTTAACAATGTTGATTTCTAGTTTTGACTGTTTTGAAAAAGCTAATTTGTAGAATAAACACTTTTGTAAAGCATTCCTTTCATGGTTTCCCTGTTACGAATAGGCGTTAATGCTACTGCTGCCACTATTATTTTTTTCTAGCTTTCTGGCTTTTGGGCTCCGCATCTTTGTAAACTTTGTAAACGGAGGACCGAGATCGAATGAGACGTAAATGTCATATTGACAGTATGGAAATACGTGGAGTAATAGTAATTCAGGGAAAAAGGGAGATCATAAAAAAAAGAGCAGAAAGCTCACTTGAGACAGAGATCTATGCAGCAATGGAAGTGACGACAAAACTTAAGGCTCAAGATCAGCCGGCCACTGGATCTTTTTTTTTCCTTTGGATTTCTTCGTCCAGAACTTGAGTTGAGGATCGACCACCCTCGCCTCGCTCCATCATCTCGCTCGGGCAGAGGGCTTCCCACCCTTGTTTCAGCGTCCCTAGAAATGTGTGTAGACAGAATAATAGAATACAGATGTAGGGAACGTATTGCATAATTGTTTTCAATGGACGGTCACTATATATATAGCTATATGCATATAGCTCTGTTTTGCCCGTCCCCAAAGTTCGGTTATAGATATTACGTGTGCAATTTGAATGGCCCTGACATTCCACTGGAATTTATGAGCAATTTCTTACCCTTGCATATACTTTTATTTCCTGGCTTTACTCCCACTAAGGATGTATGTACTGCCTATGTACTGTAATGGATGGATGCCAAAAGAAAAAATCTTGCGTCTAAGGATGCATTTTCTGTATTTCTATGCAACGGCGGGCATTGCATTGACCATATAGACTTAGACTTAATCATGCAATCGTATTTCCTTGTGTAGTAGCCTCAATTGAGCCTCGCAAATGTGAAGTCATAAACATAAATAAAGAGAGGGGAAATAGTAAAAGTTGAAAGCTGATGAATCCAATTCAGTCCATGCTATTTAGATGGACTGCAATCTGCAATAATCATTTCATTCTTATTTATTTTATTACACAATTCAAACAGGGATTTAAGAGTATTTAAAAGAAAAATTTTAATTGAATATTCTCAATTTTCTGCATAGTTGGGGTGCATAGCTGTTACTGACTTTTTTTTTATAACTGTTGCGTGTTTCTGCGTTTTTCATTATTTTTTGCATGACTTGAAGAATTTTAGTAGAAAAGGCGGGCAAAATTGTACTTTTGCAAAGAAGGAAAGAAAATTGAGCGCGTAAATAAAGATTAGATGAGGACAGTCTATATGTATGTGTATAGTGTTCTAGCTAGGAGGCAAGCTAAAAATGTAACGTACAAGTTATATCTGCTATATATATATATACATAGATGCACATTTGTACAGCAGCCCTATAGGCAACTGCTATAGACTGCTATATAGGTATATAGGGAGAAAGCGAGTTAGATAAAAATGGGATTTAAAGGTGTGGGAAAAGGGAAATCGAGGGAATTGTACCACTTGGCCTTTTAATTAACTATTTTATTGGGAGTTTTTCTTTCAAGTGGACATGAGAGGCTTTACCATTTACTTCTCTGTCCATTATGTATATCCTTTCCTTCCCATGTATATAGGCCTGAGTATATACTGCTATAGAGCTATATCTATATAGCCCTGCCTTTTCCTTTTCCACTAACAAGGCAAAGACAAGAGCGTCATTTAAGTATGTACGTAGCTGCCATTTGCCATCTAAAACTGTCTAATTCACTTCATCACGCCAAGTCCTCCACGTTCTTAAATAAGATTCAATTCCCTTCATAGCTGCCTATAAGTCTGTGCTATACTGCTATATAGTCTGTCTTATAAACAGCAGCCTACCTTTTTATTCTTGGATGTAGTAAATAACTAAATCTACTCTATAGACGCTATAGTAAAGCTTCACTAATTTTTACGGTTTAGGGCACCTAAAAGGCCTGCATAAATATATGTATATTGCCCAATTTGGTGTCTGAAGATTTCTGAGGCTAACTAAAAGCACCAACACCAAAATTACCTTCCGTAGTTTAAATTCCAAAACGATTTTAGAATTTTGTAGAAAACGGGCGTTTTACAAAGAAATTCTTTTTTGAAAAAGAAAGTGCGTACGCATGTATAATAGAATTAGAAAGGAGTAAAAGAAGGAAGGGTTAACCACTGCACTCCACTCTTGACGCTTTCACAACTTTCTCATGAATCTCCAAAGCATCTTCTTCGTCTTCTTCTTCTTCTTCTTCGTACTGCACTCAGTCAGTGAAGAGAAAGTTAGAGGCGTCGATTCTAATTGCATTCACCACTTGGACCACTCAGAAGCTTAATATAAGATGGTATAACTGAATTTCTTGCATACTTTCTCCCTATCTGGGGTGCTATATATATATGACTAGAGAATTTGCTATTTTTCCGTTCATTTTGATGTAGCAAGACCCGAGACTCCAGCCCAGCGTTTTATTTTGAGTGAAATTGTGAGGAGGATGACTGTGGGAACGGCATTAGGCATTAGTGGAGAGAGTGAGAAAAAGACAAGACGCAAAATGACAAAAGTGTAGAAAGTATATCTATAGATACGGCAGTATAGCTATATATATAGTAGCCCTTGCTATATAGCTAGCTATATGGCCAGAGCAAGGGTTGACGAGACAGATAAATTGCATTGCATTCTACATGAACGTCTCACTCTCACTTTGCTTTCCTTTACTTTCCTTTGATTTGGATTAGAGGCGAATCAAGTGTTCTGAGTGGACGAGTGAAGTATATACCTATAGCTATATCTATATAGCCATACACTCGTGAATTTCTCACATAGAATAAAGGCATAACATAGCACTCAGCCACTGATTTAGTTTACTATTAGTTCTTTTTTTATAGGTGGATGATGATGTACATACACCTACTATTCCATGGTGTGAAATATATGTGGATATATATATGCGTGGCTTTAGTTGTTAGTTGGTCGGTCGGCCGGTCATCATAGGGGCAGTGCATATTGCATTCGTGAGTCATTCGTGTTGGATCATGGACCATGGAATGGATGGATCTTTCCAACGTGAATGCGAGAATAGGCGATGAGAATCAAGTAAGATGACGGCCAAGCTAACAAAGAAAGAAGAAATGTAAAAGTAAAGTACCTGCCTATATGCACTATATAGTTCCCTATAGCTATGTAGGTACCTACTTTCTACTTTCTACTTTCTACGAATCCAAATCCGAAATGCAGATATATGTATAGCACTTTCTCCTTTTCTTGAAAGACAGTCCACACACAACACAGCTACACTAAAGAGAAAATAAGAGGGTCGATAGTATATATATATAGTATAGCACTGTGCTATAGCTATATAGTGGACCGAGAGCTGCCACCGCTTTTATGATCAAGTCTATTTCTATTTCTATTTTTCCATTCCTCTTTCTATTTCTGTGCGGTTGGGGTAGCCTTCGCATTTGATCTATGTATATGAGCCGAGTGTCCAGCGGTAGGCAAGTGTCGAATATAATTAAAGGGAAAGAGAGAGGCGAAAAGCTTTTCTAACGATTTTCCCGTCTTCAGGGTTTTTCCTCCAACTCAGTCTTTCAGTCACTGGTGAGCTTATGTATGTATTACCCGGGTTATGTAAAGCAGTGGGAGTGGAGGCAGAGATGGTATGCCGTGCTTTGGGATGCGGGGCCATGCCATGTGATGATGTGATGTGGTGTGGTAGTGGTCATTGAGTGCGAGTGAATCGATAGGGGGTGTCGGGGGAGGTCAATTGACTCACTTCACTCCACGTCCGTCCACACAAACAACACAAGGACCAGAAGCAGGGAAAGAGGGAGAAAGTATTTCACGCACCCGGATATACCTATAGGCAGTATATAGAGCTATAGGGCGGCTATAGACTCCCATCAAACGTCAGCGTCCAGCTCCGTCGCACTCAAAGACGAAAGAAAGGCGGACAAAATATGGAAAACTGGAAATCTCAATATAGATGCACCTTCTATATAGATGCATTATATATATAGGCATTTGGAGCCTCCGCTCTGCTTCAATTTAACCCCTGCCCTGCAAGGAAGTACGCACACTGGCAGTGCTTTTGTTAACTTTCCTTAACTTTCTCATCACAGAAATATTTTTGTTAGCAAAAATGTAATGCAAATCTGAATGATTATGCTAGGATGGATGATGATAGGAATATATAAAGATGGGCTTTAATATTTAATGGCGTCCATAGATTTCCTATGAAGGGAATGAATAAGGGGGCTCATACATTTGAGCTTGCAAACATAGACTCAGTTCGTTTAATTAATTAAAGGGGCATCAGGGAAGATTGAAATACTTGGAATAGGAAGTATATTGCTGTATGTGTATATTTATTATATACTGGGCTATATCATGGGGACAGAAACATTGTGACGTGTGAGTTCGGTCCTCATTTAAAAACATTCGTACTCAAGTCCAGCGCCTCCTTAATTGAATTTTGACACAAATCCTGCCAATTAATGTACCTACCTACACTTATGTGTTTTTAAAAATAGTGTAGCAGGCAGTTTAACGATTTATGAAAAGTACATCAGTTTTACTACTTTTGAAAAGTGCGTGTATCAATTTTACTACTTTTGAAAAGTGCGTACACAAGTTTTACTACTTTTTAAAAGTGCAAATATCAGTTTTACCACTTTTGAAAACATCAAATATGAGTTTTACTACTTTTGAAAAGTGCGCACATCAGTTTTACTACTTTTGAAAAGTGCAAATATGAGTTTTACTACTTTTTAAAAGTGCAAATATGAGTTTTACTACCTTTGAAAAGTGCAAATACCTATGAGTTTTACTACTTTTGAAAAGTGCAAATATACCAGCTTTGTAAATTTTTAAAAAGCGTAAATAACAATGTTACTACTTTTAAAAATGTGTAAACATGACATTTACACTTTTTAAAAATAGACGCATAGTTAAAAAGTTGATTTTTTGGGACTTACGTCAAAATGACAATGCCATAATGCTTCTTCACCGACGATACGCAGTTGGCCGTGAATACTGAACTTGGCTACCTACTGCCGAGCCTGCTTTTGGGTCGGGAATTCTATGCTAATGGGAAGAACGTGAATGGAGCACCCTTGGGCCTTGAGCATGGCTTTGGCTTTGGCTTCGTTTCAGTCTCATCAATGCAATGAGGACCCGAAAGGAAAATCCACATCTGCGGAATTGAGATCTGAGCTGAAACAACCCAGATCTGCCACTCTGCCGACTGCCGTCTATACCAATACCAGTAGTGTCTATATACTATATATACCTATGCCTATATAGCTATAGCTATATGCACCGACCGATCATTAAACCTTTTTTCTGTACTCCACTTTTCGAGATACGAGACCAGCCGACAGACATAATGTCTGTAGGAGGGTTCCAGAGCGCATTTAAATGTATGTAAATGTATTCCTTCTTGGAAATAGTAAAATGAGACCCTATAGCTATATAGCCAGTATACTGCTATACCAATAATTACATACTATTCCTATAGTGTTGGCTTTGGCTCTATTTTTTCGTATCACTAAACTAGGGTAGCCATATCAGATGCAGATGGGATTGAAAGAATATTAGCGCTAATGATTGCAATAAATAAGTGTTCCCATTTGCATAATTAAGGCTTTAAGGCTCTGCTATATCTGCTATATCTGTATATAGCATTGTAGTGTGCGTCAGCTGTTAATTGAGATTCAATACAAATCTTGACCATATGGTCACTGCCATGCCGGTGGTGGTTCAGAGGGACACGGGAAATGTCCATAAGAAAAAGGCAATGAAAGAAAATTGAAATTGAATGTTGAAGGGTCTACAGTCTGCACATCTTTTCTTGCTCTTTTTCTTGGCTCAGTCCTGTTGTGGGAAGAAAGGGAAATATTTAAAAGGAAATGAATAAAAAAAATACATAAAATCCTGGAATGACTGAAATTGAATACACATGCCATTACCAGCATTGGCAACTATACTATAGCAAGAAATCTGGTTCTGTAGGGCACACTCATTACAATAATTATTGGAGAGGCAACAAGTCAAGTTTTAATTTACGATTTCTAGGAAACTATGAAAATGTGGGACGGAATGAAATTAAATGAAAGGGAACGAAAATGAGGGATTTTTACTCTTTTATTACAGAATTTTGAAGGCTTCAAGAGAATTTAAAAACAATCTGTGCGAATTTTGCATTAGTACTTTCTTAGAAATAAATGTACAAAAAAAATATTTTATTTTACATATAAAAATGTTCCGTTGGGTACAATACTTGTATGTAAAAATCCCCCCAAAAAAACCTTGAATTTATTTGAGCTTTCAGTGTTTCTGTTTATACTTCCGCCCCAATGACTTACGGCACATGGAATAAATTAGATAGGTACGTTTTGGCTGGCCCATGATGATGATCTGTCTGCGTATTCCTTTCATTTTTTTTTCGGGGCAGTTTTCCCAAGGCCACGGTCAGTATGTACTTAAAAGATGATGGTGGGCTATCCATCCCTCGGCTCATATTTGTATTTGCATTTCACTTTCAGTCCTCTCAGAATTTGGAATTTGGACAGGACAGAACCCATGTATGTAAAGCGCAAGGAGGGCAGATCACTTTTATTTTATGAGACGGAAAACAAATTCCTTGTGCTCTGTGATTATAACTATAACGGTAGTACATATAACGGGAAAACAGAATAGGGAATAACAGATAGTGGACGGACCCTTATTTGCATTGTTGCCCGATTTGCATGAAAGGTTTTTGGGTTGATCTTATGAGTTCTTTTTTTCGGGGAAGTACCTATACCGTAGGTACCTATCTTCAAAGCCAGACCTCTCTGGTGTCTGACTAAGGGGAACTTTCCCAACTTTTCGAGCAAGTTTACAAGGAGATTCTAAAAGGGATTGTTTACTTAGTGTTGCCATTGAAAATGTACGTATGTATGTGACTGTCTATGTACAGAGAGTGGTCATACCCGCAATTCAGGGATTTTTTTTTCTCATCCCATTGCAATGGATTTTGCTTAGTCAGTCCCCTTCGTCAATTCCTAATCGTATGCCATTTTCGGATGACTGACTGTCTCGATCATCCGCATCGCATCGGGCTGCATGTTAAAGAGGGCATATAGGTAACACGGAGCATTTAGCATTCTGCTGTATGAGGAGTTCTCTCGCTAAATTGTGGGAAATTTGGTATTAAAATTTTTGTAAATATTTTTTAACCTATTCTTTACAGTGCTTATTCCTCAAATTAACTTTCTCAAACGGGCCAAAACTACATATGTAGGAATTACCCTTTCCAAAAACAGTCAAAAATAGGTAGAAACACTTTTAAAAAGGTAAAAACATGAAATTATTCGTTTTCAAAAGAGTCAAAAACTACTAATTAACATCATCAAAAGGTACAAAAAAATAAGATATTACATTTTCAAAACCATTCAAAACTACATAATGAACCGTATTTTCAAAAAGGGTGAACAGGAAACTAACACTTTTAAAAAGGGTGAAAACGAGGGAATAGCACTTTAAAAAAGGTCAAAACAGGAAACTAGCATTTTTAAAAGGGATGAAAACGAGGGAATAGCACTTTAAAAAGGTCAAAACAGGAAACTAGCATTTTTAAAAGGGATGAAAACGAGGGAATAGCACTTTAAAAAAGGTCAAAACTGAAAATTAACATGTTCAAAAAGATTTTGACCCTTTCGAAAAGGTTAAAATTCGAAAGATTTGCAAAAATGGAACCTTTTTAAAGCTAACTAGAAAGACTGTAGAAAAGATGCTTTGCACCGCCAGCCTTGTAAATTGAAGCCTCCCGTTTATTTCCCTCTTGACCACCAGCATTCGCTGTGAAATAGTGGGTGGGAAAAAAGGCCCGTAGAAGATCTCCACTTTCATATCCATAGTTTAGCAAATCAGCTCAAGTTCCAATTTTAACTCCAACTTTGACAAGTCCAAACTTTTCTTCATACAAATCACTTCTCGAGAGAGAACGAGAGAGAGAGAGAGAGAGAGAGAGGAAAAAAGGATAGAGAAATCTCAAAGATGACAATGTTTTATGCATTTTCTTTTATCTATTGACTCGGCGGTGGGATGCGATGGGATGTGAAGATGTGAAGATGCGATGAACGTCCCAAGAACGTCTCTCTCTCTCAGTTTTCAATCAGGAATTTATTTTCTCGGCTCAGTTTTTTTTTTCGCCACTCACTTATGCATGTCTATAGGTATAGCGTGTCTGTATAAATAGATGAGGCTGGACTCTGGACGAGTCTCTTTTTTTTTCTCTTTCCTCTTCTTTTTCTTTTTGTTGAGATGGTGGCTGGTGGTGGTTGGTTCGTTGGTTCGTGCGTTGGTAGTTCTCGTCATCACCCAGTCTCAGTTTTTTTTTCTCACTGCACAAACAGTTTCCCAAATTTCAATTTATTCTGAATGCTGAATATCCGCCCGAGACTCCACTCTCCACACAGTCACCACGGCCACAGACATCTTCCTCTTCTCTTCGGCATCTCTCTCCAAGCAATGTATTCCAAATACTCGTCCGTATTCACCCTCAGCAAATCTCTTTTCCAATTCAGATTATACACTACATCACCATATCCTCCCGTATGTAAGGACGATGTAGAAGGCTAGCTGGGTGGCGCTAATCCATTCCAGGAGGCTACAGATCGTCTGGGACGAAGCATTCTGGCTAAAGAGTAGTGTCCCGTTAATTTCATTGCGGCGTTTAAGTCCCAATAACGTTTTACCTTCCTTTTTAAAAATTGGAAACGTACTAGTTTTTTATTTCAATATATGTAAAACTGATATTTACACTTTTCAAAAGTAGCAAAATCGATATTTGTACTTTTTGAAAATGTATAAAAGTTGTATTTACACTTTTCAGAAGTAGTAAAATCGATATTAGAACTTTTTGAAAATGTATAAAAGCAGTATTTACACTTTTCAGAAATAGCAAAATCGATATTTGCACTTTTTGAAAATGCATAAAAGCAGTATTTTTACACTTTTCAAAGACATCAAAACTGATACACTGTTTGAAAAGTGTAAAATTGATATTTACAGGTTTTGAAAATGTGGAAAAGCCATCCTCACACTTTTTGAAAATGTTTAAAATCCATATTTAGACTTTTCAGAAATAGCAAAGCCTATATTTTTTTCAAAATACCTATGTATGTAAAAGCGGTATTTACACGTTTTGAAAATGTGCCAAAACGGCATTAAGACTTTTAAAAGACAGAAAAATTGATCTATACACGTTTTTTAAATGTGTCCAAGATGCAATTAGGTATATACCTTTTATAAACACAAATGTAGGTAAACGTTGTTTGTTTAGAAAATGAGAGATTAAAGATACATAGCTGGGCTTGCGCCCGAATGCATCTACACTGACGATATGCGCAGTCTAGTATCCCCATATACCCAGGCTCGGTACTTACAGCCTTCTCTTGAAAAATCTCTTTTTCTCTCTTTTTCCTAAAAACTTGAGCAGAGTGCGTACTTCTCTTTTGGACTGTGGACGTAGGGCTCAGGAAGTGACTGTGCATGCCTTGCCTATAGGCGAGTATATAGTGCGTGTGCCTATAGGGATTCTGACTATAGCCGTAGCAGATGAACTAAAGATATACTAACACTAACAATAACCCGGTTGTTCCATGTGTGATCTGTAATGTGAATTTCCATTCCATTTAATACCCTATACGTACATACCGACGGCAGGGCGGTAGACTGTCTAGGCGAATGCATGTACTATTTGCAGAAGGCAGTCCCACAGACTCCAGAGCAGATCGAGAAGAGAAAGAAATTGTGGAAATCGTTCTTAGAATTAATTCAACACTGGAATCATTGATCGTTGATGGCTCAATTCAATTCAGACCATTGCATTGCCTTGCCTCGGATTGTCAGCCTCAGCATTTATTCTATCCTTCAAGTTCCCCTGGAAATGGCGGAATTGGGAAATTCTCTTTACTATGCAAAAACGAGTGGGAACAAAAGGAGATGGGCAGTACAGACAGAATGGCAAGATTTTTCTTTGGGAATTTCCCACTAAATACTCACTCACAGTATTTTAGTAGCCCCGTTCAAAATCAACATCTAATTTAAAATACAATGTGGAAAGTGCCTCCATAAATAAATAAAGAATTTTCAAAGTGTTCGGGAATCACTCTGGGAATTTTAGAATTTCATTTCAATCCCATTCACCTTCCTATTTGTTTAACGACACGGAAACGATCAAACAAAATTCTTACCACGTGGTATAAGATTATCCCAGATTCGAACGAGCTATAGAAATATAGCACTAGTGAATTAAAATAAGAAAGACTATGAAAATCATAGGTGATTTACATCCTTCAGTTTGGCAGTTGGCAGTTGGTCGGGAGCATGCATAGACCAATCAAATTGAATGAACCACAGCAAAAAAGAATGAATAAAAAAGATTCATTCATATCCAGTATCCAATAATCAGATTCAAAAAAATAAATTAAATATGTAGGACGATGCATAAGCCATGGTTAATTTTTATAGTTGATTTTTTTTATATGGATTTTTTTTTATAATTTATTTTTTAGCTCTAGCTATACACTATGATAAGCTTGTGTGGTGTGATAGCGGTAGTGAGTGGATGGGTTTTTGGTTAAGCCTTTTCCTGTCCTCTCTGTCCTCATCCCTTTGAGAGAGATTCAGATTCAGACTCGGAGGCATAATGTGAGCGTAACGTCTTTTATAAGAAAGGTTAAATTGGTTGGTGACGGCCAGGCCGACGGACGGACGGACGGATGAGGTAGAGATGTAATTTACATTACATTATAGATTTAGGTATAGATATAGGTATAGCAGTGTATCGTCTATATACATACTAGAATTTTTTGTTCAAGATTTAAGCAGCAGCTCCATCACTGTACTGAGTACTGCGTTGGGTGCGCAAGCCTTTCTTCTCATCAGTCTTTGTAATGATAATTTTCCCTTCGTATGTACAATACAGATTTACATTGCATTGGTGTATGTGTGTGTGTGTGCTTGTGTGTTAATCGGAAGCTGCCTTGGCTGCGTTGAGACAGAAAAAAAAGGGTTAGCAATTTTCTATGGAATACAAAATCCATTTAAAAAACCTTGGTACGCGTACGACAGTGAGTCGGTCGTACGCGGAACAGATTAAAAATAAAAACATGGGTGCTACATTTATTATTATACAGATTCTAGCAAAGTAGACCAGAGAGGCTAATTTTTACGTTTTGAATTGGATGGATGGAAATCGAAATGGAAATTTCGAAAGTTCAAAGACGATAGCTATATAGCTGCTATATAGTGACTATAGTGAAGTTTTGTCTACATATAACATAGAAAGAAAGGGAAAGGGGTGCAAATTTCCTCTTTCAATTCAGCTGCCAATCTTCTCATTCTCACTGTCTGATTTTTTGATTTTCATTCTCAGTCTCATTCTCATCTCACTGTATATAATCATCCAGTTTTCTTGTAGGCAGTTGCTATACAGATCGATCCACAGTAGTGATCGGCATTGAATTTCGTCTATTGGTTCAATGGTGCTTGATCCTTGTCTTTGATTTTGAATTTGATTCTGGTTTTTAGGTTTTGGGTTATATAGCTATATCACACACGCTCCAGATGCTCATCATCTCTATTTCTGTACAAAGAGGTTGGATTCTTCAATTCTTCAAACAAAGATTATAAAGTAGGTATATGAGTGCGATGATAGGACCTCCTGGGAGGTTAAAACCAAAATACGTACTAATTCCTACACCCAGTCCCATTGTGTGCTGCTCTGTAGTACTAAGAGAAACGGTTAATACAAACTTGAAGGCTACTCTCACTGCCCACAAATAAATATATAGGGCACCAACAAACAAAAAATGAAATCTCTTAAATGTCAAAACTTTTTTTCGTTCCTGTGTGCATGCTTGTTGCATCTGTGAACAAGAACATAAGAACACTGTTGTAGGTTGTAGACATTGATAGTAAAAATTTTGATTGAAATATGAAAGTATAGGTATGGTATATCTATTCATTTCTTTATAAATCCAATAGGGAATTTTTTATAAATTGTAATCTTGAGCTGGATTCTTGACACAAGGGAAACCAATTATTGCCGTTGCAATTCTCAGTACAAAAGAATATCTCAAATTCTCAAGCATTTACGTGTGGCCCCTATATTTACCGGTGTGTGGATGAAGGAAAGAATATTATGAATGTATTTGGCTGCTGTTGCTGTTGGTCTATAAAATGATAAGGTGCTATAAGAAAGGATTGGAAGAGATTTCGAATTGGAATTGGAGAATGTCTCTCTCTTTGTATTTTGAATTTGGAATTAGCATCTCAATTTAGTAGTTTATAGTGTCAGACACCTCTTTCGTCTTTCCCTTTGCTTTATTGGTTGGCTCTGCAGTCTAACGGTAAAAAATAATTGTAATTTATTCAGGTTAAGCCTTTGAATGTTGAATATGTGCCCTGCAATTCGATTGGGCGGCACATTTAGAATTAGAATGATCAGCATTCGATGGAATAGTCGATTCGATAGTCTATCGTTCTGTACAGAATAAATTATTTATTTTTTTGCTGTGTGCCTTAGCTTACAAAAAGGAACACAATGAAATGACACATATGTAGACAGGCGAGGCAGTAAATTAAATAATGGGAAAAGTGCAGATGTTGAAAGTTGATAAAGGCTACAGATTTATTAGTAAATTATGTAATTTGAAATGTGGATAATTCAAAAGTTGAGATTGTAATTCATTCTTCAGTTACCTATGTACATACTTTGTGTCACTTCCTTAAAATGCATGTTTGATTTGTTAAATTTTAAATTCAAATTCAGAACAATGCAATGTTATGTTTTTCTAAGCTATGTATGCTATGCCCCAGTCAGTAACTAAAGTATGGCATAAAAATTACTGTCATTTGGTGCCCTGGCCTTGCCTTTGCCTTTCCCTTTGCCCATATGGCGTCTGTATTTGTAACAATTATGTATCATTATGAGCTATAGGCTATAGCCGATGTACGCTATAGCCAAACTGATCAAATTCTCAAGGGAGCAGAGATACACTTTTTGTGTGTGCATTGCTACTGTTATTGACTTTGAGAATAATTTTGTAATTTTGTATCAGAATTATTACAATTTATTTAATTCATAAAACTGTATACTAATAATAATAAATAATGGAATCGCTCTTCTGTGCTGTGTCGCTGTACTTAAACATTATTGAAATGCCTCCATCTGCAATGCATGCAGGAGGTAATTCCTTTGATTGTTGGTGCCACAATTACATTGTCTAGACCTGTGTGCCATTTCATTGCAAATCTGCCCGTAAATAGAATGCCTCTGACTTTTTTTTGTTTCTTTTTCCTGGAATTATATTCTGTGTAAAAATATATTGTCCACGTCCGAAGGATCCGTCGGTTGGTTTTGTTGGTTGGTTGGTTTGTTGGCTGGCTCACAGTTGAAGGTAGAAGTTTGGCATTTTCAAGAAATAAGAAATGTAACGACAGAGAAGCAAGGCATGTACATCTGTACATTCATTTTTTTTTTGTATTTTGTACTTTTGTACGTGTAAAAAATGACGATTGAGGGGAAAAAATGTGAGAAAAGGTTTTGATGTATATAGGTATAGCAACTGTATAAGGGACACTATACTATATAGGTAGGTATACTGGGAATAATATGCGATATCAATGTGCAATGAAGTTGCTCAGGGTTAATCGAACCATTAAATGAACATGTCATTAACAGTTGCTGATTTTCCAGCTGAGTAACTTTTATGACGATGACGGCAAAGACGACGACGAAAACCGACGCTATAGGTATAGGCTATATAGTACCTCATAGATATAGTCAATCTACACACACACACACACACACAAAGTAATTCTCAGTGATCATGATCAAGTAAAAGAAATTCAGAGAAAATTATTAGCTTGGGAATTACTATACTTACGGTCATTTCCATTGTGGTATAGATGGCCATAGCTTTTTCTTTTTCTTTTTCCCATTTTATTCTTTTACTTTTTGTACTATATAGCAAGCATATAGCAAGCATATAGCAAGCATATAGCAAGCATATAGCAAGCATATAGCAAGCATATAGCAAGCATATAGCAGTGCAGTGCTATATGGAAAAAGCGGCGGAGTGTCTATGATTTTGATTTAATGTGTAGGTGTAATAATGTATAGGTACACTATGCTATGCTTATAGGAGGCATATATACTACTATATAGGCTATATGTATTACTAATATACCATGCCATGTGAATAGTGAATATTATTAAAGGTATTTGTCTGGCCTGGGACAGTGTGACAGCTTTTGCTAAAAAATATAAATTTACTGTCAACTCAACCATTTTATATGAGAATACGATCCTAATGACCATTAGGTATGTACTAGCTATGTATATGTACCTATGTATATACTGCACTGGCATTCCTAAAAATAATTTACTATTGAATGATTCTTTACTTTTTTTGTGTTGGAACATTCGGATTCCAAGTTTGAATTGTCATGAGAACATTAATAATCTCAGAATCTGTAAAAATGATCAAAAAAACATGAGACTGAGCTTAGATGGTAAACCTATGTATATGTATAAGCGGACAAATATAGACCAGGTGCAGTGGAGCCATGGAGTTGACGCAGTAAAAAAAATGAGTATGGATTTAGCGAACGTTCACCTTTTTAAAAAATGGATCTTTCGATAATAATAATTCGAATAAATTAAAGGCATAGGCTCTTGTTCTTGTTTTAATTGTTTTCAAAAATTCACAAATGTGTTTGAAAGTACAAATGCAGCTTTGTTTTTAACCTATTTGCAACTGGGAAACTATGGAAAGAATACTTTACAAAAGTGCTTTTTCTAGAAATTGACCTTTTTAAAACGCTCAGAACTAGAAATAACATTTTCAAAAGCATTGAAAACCAGAAACAAAGAGTTTAAAAAAGGTCAAAAGTAGATATTAACATTTTCAAAAAGATGTAAAACAAGAAATGGACATTTTCAAAAAGGCCAAAAAAAGAAATTGACACTTTCAAAAAGGCCAAAATAAGAAATTGACACTTTCAAAAAGGCCAAAATAAGAAATTGACACTTTCAAAAAGGCCAAAATAAGAAATTGACACTTTCAAAAAGGCTAAAATAAGAAATTGAAACTTTCAAAAAGGCCAAAACAAGAAATAGCACTTTTTCAAAAAGATCAAATCTAGTAAATAACACTCTTTCAAAACGGTCAAAACTAGTAAATAACACTTTCAGAAAAGTCTAAACAAGAAATTAACAGTTTCAAAAGGATGTAAAACTAAATACAGTACCGTTTCGAAAAGGTTAAATAAAAACTAATACTTTTTTTTAAAAAAACGAGTAATTTTTAAAAGGAGAGAAACGCTCTGCATGAATTGAGACTTAAGGAAATGTAGTCAAAAGCTGGGAGTGAGTTCAGTGAAGCAAAGTGCAGTGTGTCCAGTGAGGCAGAGTAGAACTGGAGTGTAGAAGTGTAGCAGGTCGTTTCTGAGCTCCAGCATCTCCATCCCGTCCAATGCAAAATCCAATGGACCAAAAGTTGTGGCTCTTCAAGTCTTGATAACGTTGAATTTGTAAAAAGAGGAGAGAAGAATGGACGAATGGAAATATATTTTGGGGGGAAAGTGTAGGATGGACCAGTTAGGTAGATGCATACATCTTTGAGAGTAGTATGGATATAGGTATAGCTATGCTTATACACAGACTGAGTGGAATTCGAATGTCCGGTCCGTTGGACGGAGGAGAAGAAAAAGATCTCCCAAGAGACCACTATATTAAGAGATAGAGTCCCAAAAGAGAACTACATTGTAATACATTTGTTAGCCAGCCATGTTTTACAATATGAATATATAAGTGAAGGACGGCTGGACGGGATGGAGAACAGCAACACTGAGATCCGTAATGGTCTCGTGGTCGGCTATACAGTCACTACCGTCCAGCTTACATTAGTCAGCCAAAAAATATTCACAGAGAGAGGGTCTTTAAACGGTGCTTAACGAAGTTTAAGCATAATTTCACAGAATTGTGCCTTTTAAAAAACATTGTTCAAATCATTTTTGGAACGCAGTTTTTAATCTCACTGCAATTGGTAAGCTTCCATGGAGCCCATTAATCCGAAAGATGCGGTATGCATATGTAAAGATGAGAAAGGTGTGTAGGGAGCCAAAATGTACATATTTATTGTATTGTATTACATTGTACTTTATTCACTTTTCCAAACGCCAACGCCAACTTGGAACCTTTTAGCTCAAAAAAAAAAGTTGAACACATGGAAATGTAACTGCGATGGCTGTGGAGCTTACAGTGCAGTGGTTCCGTTGGATTCTGTGTAAGTAAACAATTCGGAGGTTGGGAATGGAGATGGGAATGGGAATGAGCAATAATAAAAGGTACGGTAACAAATTCTGATTTCGTGGGTGGAAGAATAAATGCAGACACTCTTTATTTCCAAACACACTGTATAGGCACATACTTATATATGGAGGCTATACCCTATATACTAGTATAGCGTATGCCCATACCATGCACTATTATTCTTCCCTGTGCCTCCCTACTTTCCTTTCACTTCCACATTCGAACATTTGTTTGAATTTACTTAACTTAGAATGGAAAGCACAAATTATTGCATAATATATATATATACCTCGTCCGGACTGCTATACCTTTCCGTATAGGGAAGAGGGGAGAAGCACAAAGACTATAAAAAAAATCCCTAAATTGCATAATTTTGTTTATCTGTATTTTCTTTGAATTTAAATCAGCCTTCCCTCGTGTTCCCTAAAAGTATTACATTTGTCGAGTCCTTTAATATAGCAATAGACCAATGAAACATTTGTCAAATATATTTGAAGAAACTGCAATTTTGTTTGACCATTTTGAAAGTGCTATTTACTAGTTTTGACCTTTTTGAAAAAGTTCTATTTACTAGTTTTGACCTTTTTGAAAAAGTGTTATTTACTAGTTTTGACCTTTTTGAAAAAGTGCTATTTACTAG